>VMDO01007139.1:0-62115 GCA_007922755.1 Pedetes capensis | reverse complement strand
ATTTTCTTACTTTTTGGACCTCATCTTGGATGCTTCTTGCCCCAGCCCTGGTATCAGCCACTTTTTCAAGAAGTCTTTATTTGTTGTAGAATGGAGTTAGAAGCTAAGAGCTGGATGCTAGGTGTTTTCATTGCTACTGAGAAGTCTGTCTTTTCAGTGGGCAAAGCTAGGACATTTGTGTATATAAGCTGACTCAAGCATATACTTGTGTCTATATTTCTGAATCTCTGTGTTTGTGTATACGTGTCTATTAACAAACCATGAGTTCTGTCCAATACTGCAGGGTTAATTTTAGCCTTCCTCATTTTATTTGTAGCTCCTTTCTTTGACGTTGAAAAACTTGACTTTTTCTTTTTTTGTTTTAGATGAAACCTATTTTTTTTATTATTTTAATTATACATATTAGTAGGCTTGTTGTTGTTGTTAGGTGCTATTGAGTTGGATCTGACCCATAGTGACCTTATGTACAGCAGAACAAAATACTCCCTGATTCTGTGCCAGGCATACAATTTTATGTATGAATGGGTTAAAGAGTGATAATTCAGTTGGTATTTCCATTATGCAACTATCAAATCAGGATTGCTCAAACTTGCATCTCCTTAAACATTTTATGGAACAAAATAAGCAACAAAAATAAGAATTTTAATTAACATATAATGACAGTTATATGCAACCATGAGTTATACCATAACTTCTTGTGTATGTTTTCATAGAGTTGCATCTGTATTTTGTGTTTTTTCTCTCCCTCTTTACCTCTCTCTGTTGTTCTCCCCTTTCTCTTTCCCTTTATGATGTTGAGATATTTCCCTGTTATGCTAATCTTCTCCAGAGCTTTTATTAGGAAAGGATGTTGCAGTTTGTCAAAGGCTTTCTCAGCATTAATTGAGATGACCATGTGATTTCTGTCTGCAGGCCTCTTGATATGTTGAATTACATTAATTGATTTTCATATGTTGAACCAACCTTGCATATGTGGAATGAAGCACACTTGATCATGGTGTATCTTTTTTATGTGTTGCTGAATTCAGTTTCCCAGAATTTTATTGAGGATTTTTGTGTCTATGTTCTTCAGGGAAGTTGAAGTAAAGTTCTCTTTCCTTGAAGTGGCCTTGCCTGGTTTTGGTATGAGGGTAAGGCTGGCTTCATAGAATGGGTTTAGAAGTGCCTCTTCCATTCTACTTTATGAAATAATTTGAGGAGAATAGATACTAATTCTTCTTTGAAGGTTTGATAGAATTCTGCTGTGAACTCATTGGGACCTGGATTTTCCTTTGTTGGGAGACTCTTTATTACTGTCTCTATTTTGGTGAATGTAATGGGCCTGTTTAAATTGCTTATGTCCTTTGGGTCTAACTTTGGTAGTTCATATGGGTTAATGAACTTTTCTATTTCTTCTGTAGTTTTGATTTTTTTGGGAGTACAATTTCTAAAAGTATTCTCTGATGATCATCTCTTAAACTTTTTTTTTTGTTGTTAAAAACTTGAGAGTAGCATACCCATTAACCTAGGCCTATACAGGCCATTCTTTGCCATCCATAGGTTTTTCAATGGCTAGTTGTTTTGGGAGTGGCTCAGTGGTACCTAGTCCCTAGTCTGTTTTAGTCTGGAAGCTCAGCTGAAACCTGTCCACCATGGGGGACCCTGCTGGTATCTGAGATACCTGTGGCATAGCTTTCAGCCTTGTCGCAAAACACAAGCCCCCACAGTGTGGCAAACTGACTGAATATCAACAAAACAAGAATCCTTACAACTGGGTCAGTATGGAACTTCATAATAAATGGAGAAAAGATTGAGATTGTCCAAGATTTTGCTTTATTTAACTCATAATCAATACCTATGGAAGCAGCAGTCAAGAAATCAAAAGACACATTACTCTGGGAAAAGCTGTGGCAAAAGATCTCCTTAGAGTATTGAAAAGTAAAGATGTCACATTGAAGATGAAGGTGTGTCTGACTCATGCCATGGTATTTTCAGTCACATCATATGGTTGTGAAAGCTGGACATTGAACAAGGGAAACAGGAGAAGAGTTGATACTTTTGAGTTATGGTGCTGGAGACATGTATTGAATATACCATGGACTGCCAAAAGAAACAACAGATGTGTCCTAGAAGTGGAACCAGATTGCTCCTTGGAAGCAAGAGTGGCCAGACTGTGTCTTACATATTTTGGACATGTAGTCAGGAGAGATCAATCCCTGGAGAAAGACATCATGTTTGGGGGAGTGGCAGGTCAGCAAAAAAAAAGGAAAACCCTCCACCAGATGGATTGACACAATGTCTGCAACAGTGGGTTTAAATGTAAATAATATCGTGTGCCTGGCACAGAATTGGGAAGTGTTTCGATCTGCTGTACATAGGGTCATTATGAGTCAGACCCGACTCGATGGCACCTAACAACAACAACAACAACACAGGCCATGACTCTTCCATATCCACATCTTGTTCTACTGGAAGTCTCTGGGGCAGTAACACACAGCCATCCTGTGATAACAGTGCCTTTTTGATGCCCTTCTGGCTCTTCTGGAGGAGGTGTTATTCTCTTCAGAAATAGTCCATGATGGTTTCCTTGGTTGCCTTCTTTTTCTTTCATTATAGATTAATTTATAAGCAGATAATGTACCATGGACATTTCTATCAATGAAAGCCTTTCAGTGTTACGGTCTATACTTTCAAGCTTCTAAAGCATTTAAAAATTTTTTTGAGTCAGAGTTTTGCTATGTATCTTTGAACTGGTTTTGAACTCTCTGTGTAGCCCATGTTAGCCCTAAACTCACAGACCTCCTGCCTCAGCCTCCTGAGTGCTGGGATTACAGGCATGTACCACCACACCTAGCTTGAGTTTATTGAGGTCTTCAGCAGTTTCTGCTAAACCTTTCACTGTCAGTTTTCTTGGGAATTCTTTTTTTTCTTCTTCTTTTCCTTTCTCTTACCTCTTGAGGTATGCATTCAGTAGGTGATAGGTATTTTATCAGCTCTAGTATAATCTTATGAGACCGCTGTCATATATACAGTCCATTAGGAGAAGTATTAAGGAAAGCAACACCTAACATAGATGGATTCTAATGGTGAATACTTTTATCAGTCTAATTAACTTAGTTATAGCTCTTGATCATCTTTTCTTTCCATAATTTATTTTTTACTTTACCTTTTATAATGTAATATGCTAAAAAGATAATACTGACATTACAGTATATCATCAATTAACTTTCCTGAGTATGATTATAAAAAATCTTATACATCATTTATGGTGAAAAGAAGTGAAAAACCACATATTTTTGGAAAACCTTTGAGTTGGCATCTATTCAATACCACCCCACACACTGTCCTGTTATATTGTTTTGCAAATGAATGACTAGGACAGAACATATTCACAACTAACTACTTGACTGCATAAAGAAAGAACTGGTGCTTATGTACAAATTGGAAACAAGATTCTTTTGTTATAAATGAATACAGCTTGGGTCCTACAGGCAACTGGTCTTTAGGTATTACTGAGTAGCAGAGCTGCTTCACCTGTGGGCCTGTAATGATATCATGATCTTTGTTAGTCACTGTTTGTCCCTGTGAGAAAATGTCTGAGAAAACCAACTTAAAGGAGGAGGGTTTATTTTGGCTCACAGTTTCAGAGGTTAGAATTCATGGTGACTCTGTTGAGTCTGGGCCTGTGCATGATGAGGCAGAACATCATGTTGGGGAGCATGTGGTGGTGCAAAGTGTCTTACCTCATGGCAGACAGGAATCAGAGGGACCAAGAGGGCACACCTCAATTGACCTACTTCCTCTCAACTAGGCCTCAATTCCTACTAGTCCACTCAGCTGTGAATTAATCAGTGGATTAGTCCATTGATGAAGTTAGAACTCTCATGATCCAGTTACCTCTCAAAAGCCTATCAGCTGGCAACCAAAGCATAACATAAGAGCATTTGGGGGATATTTTTAGATTCAAATAATACCCTTCTCCTCAGTAATCTATACATGGAATATAGTTGGCAGTCGTTGAACGTGGTCACAGTGGGCCTGTCTCCAGGCCAGTTGTGATCTGGCCAGTTGAGGGACAATTGGAATTTCTTAAAGGTCAATGGTCTATAACAGTTCAGTACTTTACATGATTCTCTTGATTCCCACATTTAGGGCTTCTAAATTTTTTTTTTTTTCTGAATATAAAGCAGGTATATGTTTAGTTGCCTGCAGCCATAGCCCTGTGGAGTCAGATCCTGTCAGATCTCAGAAGCTAAGCAGGGTTGGGCCTGGTTAGTACTTGGATGGGAGACCGTCTGGGAATTCCAGGTGCTGTTGGCTTGGGAGACAGACCTGGCAACCCACTCCCCAAAATTGAAAACCCTATGAACAGCAGAGAAGTACTGACAACAGTGTTTCCCCTGTTGTACGCAGGGTCGCTATGAGTTGGAAACCGACTTGACGGCATCTAACAACAACAACAACAACAACAACAACAACAACAACAACAATATGTTTGTAGAAAAAGCTACATTTTATAGAAACTTGCAGTGGAAATCCCTTATAAGGCTTATAATTTTGCTATAACATGAATGATGTATCTTAGGAGCCCAGAGGTGGGAGGATGGACTCACTACTTGGTGCTTCACAGGAGAGATGCTATTTAAACTACCCTTGAGTGCTTGGCTTTTCTCAGTGCCTTTGCTCTGTCATGAATTTTTATAGTTCTGTACTAATCGTAGTAGTTTTCCAATTTCCATGTTGTCATCTATCCAATTCCCTTTAAATGAAGTTCATGATATTCCTAACGTCTGGATCTGCTCATTTTCTTCTCTCCTAGAGATCTTCCCTGCTTGTATTTTAGGTAAAGAAAGGAGTTTAGACTCTGTCCTTGTCACATCCAAAGTCCTGCAGGTCAGACCTCAGCCTGGAACTCATTTCTTCTTCCACCATACCTTCACATATCCCCTTCTTTAACTACACTGAACTGCTCCCTATGAAAAAGTATTTTTACATTTGTCTGTATACCTTTGTTCTGCTATTTTCTGTCTATGAAGAGTTCTTCCCCCATCTCTGCTCCATGAAATCCTAATCTATTTCCAGATCAAGCTCAAATACCATATCTTATCCTTCCTCTTGTTTCCCAAGTTTGAAGTGTTTTTTCCTTTAACTCCTGTTTTCCTCGCTATACTGTTAGCTTCCTGTGAGTTGGCTTCCTTATATTTTTTCTCATGGCTAACCTCATATCAATTAGTTTTAGCCATTTTATACTGGAAAGTTTTATGAATGCTTGGCATTTGATCTTCTTCTTCTAGATCCTCTTTCAGACATTACCATTTTTTATCTCCAAATGTTTTAATTCTAGTGATAGGCCTTCTGGACCTAAGGCAGCTAGATAGAGTTATATGTTAGAACTTTTCATTGAACATTAAATGTTTAAATAGACTCAACAAAATGTATTGATTAAAGACATACATTTTGGAATCCAACAGAACTGTGTTCTAGCTTCAGCCAGCCCTGTTTTTTTCTTGGGAAAGTTACTAAACCTCTCTAAGCCTCAGTTTCTTCATCTGTAAGTTAGGAGTGTAATACCACTCCCTCTGATAGGTTTTGTAAGAATTAAATGAAGATAAAGTATTTAATCTAGTATCTGTGGCATAAAAATGTGCAATAAATGTTGAATTCTTCCTCTTTATCATTTCTCTTTTCTCTTTTTCCTCCCTGTTTCTTCTTCCTTTTCCTTTCATGAAATATTGCTATTATTATTTATGAAATTAGAATATTTTTCTATTACCCAATTTCTTTACTGTTAGGGTGGTTGTTGTTGTTGTTAGGTGCTGTTGAGTCATGTCCAACTCATAGTGACCCTTATAGGGTTTTCAGTGGCTGAGTGTTTCGGGATTGCCTTGGGGGTGAATTACTATGTTCTTCTTCCATTTTTGTGGTGCCAGGAATTGAACTTGGGACCTTAGAGACTGCAGAGCAGTGCTTTACCAACTGAGCTAAATCCCAGCCCACTGTTAGGGTAGTTTTTCTAAATTCAGGAGTTACGGGCAGGTTAATAATTTTGTGTATATTAATATTGCAGGTCACCATGGGTAGTCTGATGGTGGAGATTTTGTCATCCTAGGGCTTTCAGCAGTGCTTATTTATCATCTGTATATAAATATTGCACTGATGAAAACTGCTTGTAAAAACAAAATGCTGAAAGCCATTTTGTTTGGGAGGGTGGCATCAAAATCCATGACTTATTCATAGTAATATTGTATTCTCTTATGTAGTAAAGTAACACTGACCTAAACCTTAATATATAGTTTCTCTATTTTATTTCAATAAAATTCTTGATTTTCTAATAACTCTCTTGAGGAAATAGACATTTATATAAAATTGAGATGGTCTCCCAGTAAGTCAGCTATATAAAAGTCTGTATGTTAAAATATAAACAGGCTTTTAGATTGGAGATGAAAGAATAAACAAAATGAAAATATTTCCTAGTGACATGATCCCTCCATTCTTGCTATTCCTTGTGAAGTATCTTTACTTTAACCTTTGACTCCTAACTTGTGAGGATTCATGTTCATGCTCTTCCCTTTAGTTGGCCGGTAGATAAGGAGCATAGGATTCTGCTATATGTGGACATTGAAGCTTGGTTAGGTGAGGGCTTGGACATGTAGCTCATTGGTAGAACACTTGCCCAGCAAGTGTAGAATTTATATAAGGAATTACATTTGAGGGAAAATATGTCTAAGTAATATTTAAGACAAATTATGGACATACAGGACAAGAGATTGCTGAGAAAAGACTGATTGACTTAAATTGCTAGTAAGAAAGCCTTTTTTTTTTTTTTTTGGCAGTACTGAGACTGGGAATTGAATCCAGGGCCTTGCACATGCTAGGCAAGCACTCTACCTCTGAGCTACAATACTGAGCCCTTTAATTTTTTTTTTTTTTTAATTAAATTTTGAGACAGTTCTTGCAAAGTGGCACAGGCTGCTTCTGGTTGGCCTCGAACCTGTGATCCTCTTTCCTTAGCCTTCTGAGTTGCTGGAATTACAGGCATTTGCCACTATATCTGGCTTATTTTTTAAAATATATTTTGTATTTCTGTAAAAGGAAAGGAAGTGAATCACAGGATAACTGAATATAGGTAGATGACTGTAAGACTCTTGGTTTTAGTTGATCTGTCATCTTTTCATTATGTTTGTAGTAGGGGCTTCATATAGTTGCTATATATCTTCATCTCTGGACACAAGGCTCTTATTCTCCAGGCATCCTGCCTCTTTGAAGGCTTCTGTAGTTAGAACACCACTCACTAAAACTTTTTAAAATTATAGATCTGATAGTAAGAACAAACTTATCTCTAGGCCAGGATATAAACTATTTCTATCACATACTACAGTTGATTAAAAAGTTAGGATGTATTTCTAGTAGATATGTTTATTTACCTATAATTACATAGATTTATTACATACTAATATATGATATGCCTCATAAACATGCTCAAAGATAGATATTTAAAAAGAAAGGATAATAGTGAAATAAACTGTCTTTCTAAATAGTTATAATATAATGTGGTATTAATTATTTCAAAGCACAGTATATACTTATGGTGAGAGTCATTGTTAGTAATAGTAGGATGTGCATCTACAGTTCAAATAATCTTCCTAATTTTTTCATTGCTCCGGGCATGCCTTCTGGGACACAGGGATTTGAAACATTCATCTAAAGATATTTATTCTCTTTATAGATTTACCACCTTTCCTACAACAGTGATTTTCTTCCCCCGCTAACTCTGTCCTTCCTCCACTCCTTAGGCCAGGTATAAGAAAAAGAATCTAGTAAGAAAACAGTTTGGGAGAGGGTATGAAAATATTGCTATTTATGTGTGAAGCATTCAGACTTGGAACATGTTACCTATGTTTCTTCTGTTTATGAGATGAAATGGGAGAAGGACCTGGCAACCCACTCCAAAAAACAATTAGCCACTGAAAACCCTATGAGTAGCAGAGAAGCACTGATATAATGCTGGGCATGGCACAGTGTGGAGGAGTGTTTCATCTGTGGTACATAAAGTCACTATTTACTGTGTATCTGATTTGATGGCACCTAACAACAACAACAAAAACGAGGTGAAAACATATTATAATGTTAGATAACAATTTGTGCAGGTGTTTGTCTTCTTTTTTTCTTAAGTACTTGGGGGCTAAATCAGGGCCTTGTACATACTTTGCAAGTGTTTTACCACTGAGCTACACCCCCAGCCCATGTTTTATTTTTTGTCTTGAGATAGGGCCTCACTAAACTACATAGGCTGTCTCTGGCCTCAGATTTACAATCCTTCTGCTTCCATCTCCTGAGTCTCTGGGATTATAGGTATGCACCACTGAACCTGGCTTGATATTTGTCTTTTTATTGGTCAAGTTGAATATGTAGCTTCAGAAATTTAAAAACTAACTTGATTTATCTTACAGATCATTTTGTTTTTGTTTTTTAAAGACAGCAGAGGGCAGTGTGGCATTTAGTTTTCGAAAGCCTATTCTAAAATTAGAAATTTGTTGCCATTTTTATATGAAATACAGTGTAGATATTCAACTAATCCAGTGAAAAGCTATGAACATTTTTTGTTCTTTTCACTCCGTTGGGGATTATGAAAATTTTGTTGAGTACTGGAAAATTTGAGGTACAATATTTTTTTGGGGGTTTTATGTTTGCTTTTATTTAGTGGGTAAAAAAATCCTTTAAAATAGTTATTATTGTAAATCTAGTTACTAATCTTTAAAGTTATATGAGATTATCTTGATTAAAATCAGTACTATGAAGAAAAAAGACTTTCAGTGAATATTGTGTAAGAAATTTAATTAAGTTTTTGAAAGATGTTTTTGTAGGTCTTATCTCTAGTCATATGTCAGGTGTAATTTTGTTAGCCCGTGGGCTGTCAGAGATAGCATGCTCAGAGTGACAGATTACTTTTGTATTACAGCATTCACTAAGGAAGCAAGTCAATCTTAGTCTGACAGGAAGCTTACATATTTCTTCCTACATCTTTAATGAGAAACAAAGAAAAAGCTTATTTCACAAAATTCCCTTAGGGAAATTATTTGGTAGTATTATTTATATTTTAAGAGTGTAATCAACATTAGCTGGGTTATATAGATTTTGAAGAAGATAAACTCTAATGTAGAAAAATAGTACTTATACTCTATCTATAGTACATTGTAAATGTATAGAGGGGAAATACCTCAACTCTTACTTTGATCAATCTGTTATAAATTAACTCAAAATAATAGCTGTTAAAGATTACATTTTTATGTTTGCCTGTAATTCAGTAGTTATTCCTTAGAACTTCCTTGGTAGTTTATTGTTACCAATTTTAGGAAGAAGCAAGTTGGAAACTTGTGACATGCCCAAGACAATAACATTGTCAGTGGTGTATTTTAGTAGTTATTCTGCAAACCTCTGCCCAGTTGACCAGTTTATATTTCTTTAGGTTTTTTTCATTCCTCATATCCTTATAAATTCTAGAAGTAGCTTGATTTTTATTTTAAAATGAATTTTGATTATTTACAATTAATCAGTTTTGATGTGTAGTTAGTTATGGTTTTTTTTTTTCCTGTCAAGTTTAATAGTTCAAAAGAAAGCAAGGAGCTTTAAAAAAAATTTTTTTTTGGTATAGTGAGAACAAATAAGCTCATAAGAACAGGAATCTTTGCTTTATTATCTCAAGTGTTTAATATGTGGCACATGTCCAGTGTATGTTAGAATAAAAATTGAATTTATAAATTATTTAGTGTATTATCCATTTGACATATTTAAATTTTGAGGAGTTAAGTTCAGATATAGGGAGTATTTTATTTTTTGAAAAAGATTTTAGGATGAGGATAGCAATTACTCTGCCCTTATTCATTGAGAAATAGTTTACCAGTTGGACAACTAAATCACTATTATAGTGTATGCAGAGAATTGTAGAGGAGGAAAATGTGAGAAAGATTAATAGTAAGGTAAGTTCTTAGTATAAAGTAACTTGCCAAATATAAAGTTTGTCAGTTCAAATGGTGAAATGTTTTGAGTATTTTATTAGTTGAAAGTAATTAGAATTGGGTTAATAAATGCTAAGGTTAATAAAATAAATAGGCAATGATGTTTTATGAGGATATTAAGGTATGAGCCAAAGCAATTAACTTTAGCTTAAATCACAGTTAGTGTTTACACCTAAACTGCATAGCTGTTTTTTTCTTTAGTAAATATTTCATAAATTTTTTTTCAGTAAACATTTTTGCCTTTTATGTGCTGTCACTTTAAGAAGCTTACGAAATATAACAAAGGAAGACCTGATATTGGATTTCATTTATAGTAGAAACTAATTGCTTGAGTACTATAGAGGACATGAAGGAAATAAAAATTAGTTATGTACAACATAAAGGATAGGATGGAAAATTGTATAGAAGAGAAAAGCATTCCAGGGTGGAGGTAAGAGGGATATGAAGGTACTCCTTCATGTACTGAACAACTTTTTTTGAAATCTTATTATGCTAGCACTAGAGATATAGCATTGAAAAAAGCAGTCTAAATCCTTGTCCTCTTGTAACTTACGTTGCAGGAAGGAAACCTATATTCTGATAACATAATGTCAAGTAATGTTAAAATGCTACGAAGAAAACTCAGTCAGGATAAGGGAGTAGAGAATAACAGTGGGAGAAAGAAGAATCTCGTTTTGGAAAGGGGCACTGGAGCAAGTGACATAAAGAATTAAGCCCTGAAGATACATGTGACAAGATGCCAGTCAGAACACCAACAGCTAGATATTCTGCTACATAAGACAACTGTAGACCACATATGATACCAGAAGCATATTGGACAGGAGCAACCGTTTGCATTAGAGTAGCCTTAGATGTTCTCTTTCTGCTGGAATCCTTGTGGCAGTCTTGCATTGGAGTCCAGCTCAGGTAGAAGGTGATGTATTACATACTGGGTAGCAATGAGACCCTACCTAATAGCTTCATACCCACTGGAGCCAACATCTCTTATAACTTTCTGGTGAGTTTTTGAGATTCCAATTTAGAGAAACCTAAAGTATGGTGTCCCCGTCAGGTCTTTATTGTTCTCTGAGCCACATACAGCCTACCATTTGAGGTCATTTTAATCACATACAGTGTTGCTTCACGGTAAGGGCTGTCAGGTTGTCAGGATAACAGAACTAATTAGTTAGAGAAGGTCATATTTTCATGTGAAGGAAAATGGTTTAGCTAGCTCTTTTGTCCACAGCTTTGTTCTTTGATTATTACTTCTCACAAAAGTTTTGCCAGTGCCCAGGTGCAGGAATGGGTAAGTGGGTAGGATTTAGATATTAATGAACTCAAGTCACTTGAAGAAAAAAATCGCATTGCATAGACACCTGTAAGGACTTGTATCTCAGGCTGTGGTCTTTCTGTCATCTATCCACTCATTCCTCACCTACCAGCAGCATCAGCACCACCCAGGAAATACAGATTCTTAAGCTTACTAATGCAGAAGCTCTGGGGTTGGGGCTCAGCAGTTTAGTCAGTTCGATAGGTGACTGTGGTGCAAGCTAAAGTTTAAGGAAGGTTGTGCTAGAGGGTAGCAGTTGGGATTTAACTCAGTTGGTAGAGAACCACTCTGCAGTCTCTGAGGTCCTGGGTTCAGTTCCCACCACCTCAAAAATGGGAGAAGGACGTGGCAATCCACTCCCAAGGCAATCCCAAAACAGTCAGCCATTTAAAACCCTATGAGGGTTGCTATGAGTTGGACGCAACTTGATGGCAACTAACAACAACAAATGCTAGAGGCTACCAAGTAAAATGAAAAGCCTGTTATTAGTGAGTTCACTGCCTAGAAGAGAGGCAGATATGAAAATAAAATATTGTCTTACGATGTGGTCATGTGTTAAAATAGAAGTACAAATAGGAATGTAAGGGAATATGTATGACCACAAATAAAGCACAATGAATTCAGTCCTCTGAATAAAAGAAACTTGCAAACAAAAAGAGAGGAGTGTTTCAGAGCATGAGCAGTGTGGTTCGTGTTTGGTACTGTATTTATATTAATGTGTTAGGTAATGCACAGATTTATGGGTTAAATTGACTTCAGTCATGTAGACTAAGAACCTAATCAGTTCCAGACAACTAGCTTTTATTTAAATTTTTGTTTTTATTTTTTGACAAACAACCTTGAATAGTCTTTTAGAGCACAGTTGATAAATGTTCTTAATGGTTCTTTGATATGAAGATAACTGTTTTTTGTATGGAGTTGTATTTAGTTATTTAGATTGTCAAAGCTGCATTTTAAAAGGCCATGATGTTTTGCTTCAATTGATTTCATTTTTACTTATTTATATTATGTTATTATGTTATTATTTTATTATTATTTATATATATATATATTTTACAGTACTTGGGAGTTGAACCCAAGGCCTTGTACATATTTTGCAAGTGCTCTACCATTGGGCTGCACCTCTAGCCCATTAAAAACATTTTTTTTTTTTTTGGAGGCAGGTTCTCACTAAGTTATGCACAGTGCCACTGGCCTTGAACTTGCTATCCTCCTGCCTCAGCCTCCTCAGTTGCTGGCATGTGCCACCGTGTTAGGCTCAATTTATTTTTTAAAGAATTAATCTCATTTGACATTTTCACTGAGTCCGTTAAAGGTTAATTATTTATTTTTGTAGAGTTTAAAAAAGGCAATTTCTCAAATGTGATTTTGTGATACCACTGAGGAACTTCAGTGATACTGAGTTTGTATAATTCTAAAAATTCGTCAAATGAGTTGAATTTAAACTTAATAACAAGTGCTGCACAATACATTTCATGAATAATAATATAATTATTATGGAAGAAGGACATGGCAATCCACTCTTGAAGCAACCCCTAAACAATCATCTGTCGCAGATGAATAGCAGAGAAGCTATAGTGCTGGGCAAGGCACAGTGTCGGGGATTATTTCATTTTAATGTTGTACATAGAGTTGCTATAAATTGGACCTGACTCAATGGTTCAGAACAACAACAATATATTAACACATAGCATAATAGATGGTGAATAGGTTTGAAATCAACCTTAGTGAAAATGTTATTATGGTAGCACAGGGTTCTCCTGTATTAGGACTTTTATCTGTAAAAGATTAAAACTCACGTTTGTGAAATCACAGCTTTTCTTTAGCTAAAATTTAAAAAAAAATTCTAAGTTGAATTCCACCCCAAACAATTAGAGTATAACTTTAAATTGCCTGGTGTTATGTTGGAGAAACAGCAATTTCTACTTGATTCTTCTGGTTGCATCACGTATTTATTCTTTGGATTATTTTAGTTTATGCTTTTGGTAAACTTAATAGAAAATATCAGAATCTTAAGCTTTTTGGAATTTGAATGTACCTCATTCTATTCATCCTAACAAAAGAGAAATCTTTTTTTTTTTTTTAATAGAGAATTCCCCCCTACTCTTCCCTTCCCCTCCCTCCCTTCCCCCTTCCTCCCTTCCTCCCTCCCTTCCTTCCTTCCTTCCTTCTCTCTCTTTTCTCTCTTCTTTCTTTTTCTAGTAGTTGTGTGTGTGGGGGTTGAACCCAGGGCCTTGCACATGCTAAGCAAATGCTCTACCACTGCGTTGCATCTCAAGCCCCTTTTTATTTTTTGTTCTGAGATAGTCTCCTGAAGTTGCAGGCTGCTTCTGGCCTTGAACTTGGGAGCCTCCTGCCTCAGTCTCACTGGGGTTACAGGCGTGCACCAGCATGTCCAGCTAGGAATCCTTTTTTATAGCAGCCCTCAATATATATGTTTGTCAGTATATTTAGTTCCATTAGTCACTGTTTGCTCCTCTCTTGTGTTTTCTTTTGTTTATTTTTGTGACCACAAAAACACTCTTTTTTCCCTACAAATCTGTTTAGGTCTGTGAGAATAAATCCAATATGGAACTGAACAATCAGAGTGAATCATCTTAAAGGCCACTAGAAAGGGGGTGTTTTGGTTTTTCTTGAGCTAGTCATCCATGCCAAGTTTAGTGAAGGAATGAAGAGGTGGAACCACATTGTACAGTGTGTTTTTCCTCGTCTGTGATGTCATCTAGAAAGATGATTTCTTTAGTAGAAGCATAGGTTTGACAGTTTCTTGCAGAATGAGTTGGAAGCTGTACCAGGTATTTGAACTATTTTATTCACACTCTATAGTTAATTACCATAAGAATTTCTTACCTCAGGCTATAACTCCACATAAGTAAAATTGAAGTAAGAGTTCACAGTGATCAGTTCTATAATAGTAAGTCCACTACTGGGAATTCTCTTCAATAAACCATTCACCTGTATACTGTTGTAATGGCATGTAATACCTGCCTATAATACTGATCTATGAGAAATTTAGCCACATGCTATTTTGGGTCTGGCTGCCTGATGAATTTCATATTATAAGCATAGTTTAGGATTTAATGGTAAAATATTTGTGTTTATTCATACAGAAGAAGGCACACAAGAAACTGGTTCTTGGTTGCCTCAGGGGAAAAGAATACTCAAGGTTGGAGGTCTGAGAGAAGTGCATTCCTTTATTCTGTCTGAGTTTTATACTGTATATAAGAGTTACTTAATAATATGTAAAATATGTTATATAATAAGTAAAGCAAGGTGAGGCATGGCAGTGCATACCTGTAATTCCAGAATTTAGGAAGCTGGGGAAGGAGGATCATGAGTTTGAGGCCAGCCTGGGCTGCATAGTGAGACCAAAAAAAAAAAAAAAAAAGTAAAGCACTAAAAAATAAAACAAAAACCGCAGAGTAAACAGTATCAAAGGAGAAGATAGAAGAGTAAAGCACATACTTTATGGATATAATTCTTGGCAGATATAATCTGGTGACTTCTATGTAGGTTTTTTCTCAGAATTGATAAGCTCTTTGTCTTGATTGATGGCTAAGTTTGATTAGAACTCTTCTCTAACTAGCAATTATAATCCAGTGTTTTATCATCCAATTTCAAATGATAAAGGAGACTTGGCAGGCTTCTTTGTGACATAAGATCTCTTCTTGATTTTGAATGAAAGTTAAGAAAAGGGTTGCTTCCTGAATGAAAGGACAATGGTGATTTATGACTATTTGTCCAATAAATAAGATTTTTTGAGGTAGTTTAATAAGATTTATTTTTCCTAGTGTTTGGGATTGAACCCAGGGCCTGGCATGTGCTAGGCAGGTGCTCTGCCACTGAGTTATACTACCAACTCCATAACCTATATGGATGGTAAAGAATTTACTCAAATCCCTTACCAAATATTCGTGTCTAAAATCTGCTTCAGCGCTGGGATTTAGCCCAGTTGGTAGAGTGTTGCTTTGCAGTCTCTGAGGTCCCTGGTTCTATTTCCAGCACCGCAGAACCACTCCAGAGGCAATCCTGAAACAATCAGCCACTGAAAACCCTATGAGGGTTGCCAGTGAATTAGACAGGACTTGATGGCACCTAACAACAATAACAAATTCTGATTGATTTCATTCATTCTTGATAATTCATTTTGAAAATAATTTAGCTTTAGCAAACCTTTTTAGGTATAACAAAACAGAATTATGTTCAAGTAATAGGATATTGTTACATCATTGTACTTAATGAGTTACAGGTTTTTTTTTTTTCTTTTTCACACTTTAGCCGTCCTCAGAAAGTGTGTTTGTGCCCTTTTCTACCAGTGCATCCTCTCCACATCTCCACCCATTTGTACATAATTCAGCATCCAGCAGAGGTGAGTTAGATTTTCTAAACTAAACAGTTTCCAATAAAATGTGAATGTACAAGAGGAAGCACAGAAGTAAACATACCCTTGCCTCCTAGCTCTTTATCATTTTTGAAAAGCAATAGCTGATAAATACTTATTCTTTGGGGAACAAAATTTTATATATTATATAATAATAAAGTCAAAGGCTATAGAGACATACTGTTTTATAAAGTTTATGTTATTGAATAGCATAGGAATTTAGAACTGCAGCAATTTTGCCTGAAGAAAAGATGCAGTTTTGTGAGTAGAGAGCTAAGAAAATCACTGCTTTTTAAATTTTGGTCATGGCTTATGTTCCTTAATGGCTTTTTTTTTTTTTGCTAATATAATTTTATTATTACAAAGTAAAAATGTAAATAAATTTTTAGTTTCCTTAGGATGAATAGAGGAAACATGGTTATTTTATAATATGTTATATATAAAGACTTTTTAATTAATAGTTTTGTATTCTGGTTTGACTTGTATGAATATGTATATGTGTTTGTAATTCTTGATTAACTGTAGTAATGAGGAGAGGGAAAGAGGTTATAGGAAGCCATCAGTTACAGTTAAGAGAAAACTAGTCAAAGTATGGTACAAATGGGTTTAGTGTAAAGTGAAGTTAAAATTCTTTCAGTTTTTGGAAACTCATGATATCTTCAATCCAAATTGCCCTTACAAGAAGAAGAATTATATTTTGAATTTTGTAGCTGATAGTACTAGATTTTAACAAAGATATAAAAGAAATTAAATTTGTCTTTTACCCTTTCCATATGATGAAACACTTTCTTTTATTGCAGATTGCTAAATATTCCATTTGTTGGGCAACTTGCTTTTCAGATTAAACAGCATGTTTTTGTCAGGATTCTGACAATTTGGTCACTAGAATTATTTTACTGCATTTAAACTTAAACATCGAATAGCTCAAATTTACATAAAGTGATAGCTTGCTGGCCAGAGCAGTTTGGGTTGAAACCTGAGTTTTGGTGGTGAATACTGTTCTCATTTTATAGTGTACACAATATATGCCTTTTCATTGTTGTATGGGCCCAGATATAAGATGGCTTTTAAAGCACAGGTGTTTTCATTGATTCATGGCAATTTAAATATTTTCAACTCTTTTAAGATTTATTTTTACCATGGTTAATCCACAGTTCAGATGACACATCCAAAATAGTGTGCTGCAAACATATTTTCTATATGTACAAGTATATACATATTGTTTTTCCTTATCAACAAAAGAATTTTCCAGTCTATCTAATTCAGTAATACTAGGCTGCCTGTGTTTAACTTCAGCACACGGTTTTCAATTAAAGGACATGCCACTTTCATGATTCCCCATAAGATAGTGATTGAAAATCATTTGGACAGGCGCTATGAGGGAGATTTTGGAAAAGACGACTTGGTGAAGAAGATGATACAGAGCTGATATGATGGAGCATTTCAAAGATTAGCCACGTATATGTAGAAAATTATCTAATGATAAAAACAAAAAGTTTTTTTTTTTTCCAGTACTGGGGATTGAAGTCAGGTCCTCACACATGCTTTGACCACTGAGCTGCACTCCCAGCCCGTGGTCTACATTTTATTTTGAGACAGGGTCTTATTAGTTACACAGGCTGCCTCTGGCCTCCAACTTGCGATCCTCCTGCCTCTGCCTCCTGAGTTGCTGGGATTACAGTTGTGTGCTATCACGCCTAGAAAAAAGAGTTATCTTAAAAATAATAATAAAAAATCTTTACAAGAAAGAAATATTAGGCTAAATTGCTTTGCTTTTGTGAACAATGAATATTTAGCCATAATGATAGAAACATTTTATTGATTTAGCTAAAAAATATTATAAGATATGAGAGTAAGGAGTGCTGTGTAGTTGTTAGGTGCCATCAAGTTGTGACCCTCATAGGCTTTTCAGTGGCTGATTGTTTTAGGATTGCCTTGGGAGTGGATTGCTAAGTCCTTCTCCCATAAGGAGTGGTGTAGGAATGCTAAGTCCTTATCTGTTGTGAGAAGCTGTAGTTACAAAGTGCAGTAGTTAAGAGTAAGAGCTCCTGAGCCACATTCCCTAAGTTTTAATCCTTAGTAGCTCTGTAAGCTCTGCAACCCTAAGACTTGATTAGCTTCCTTGGGCTTCAGTTTCCCATTGGTAAAATGGATACAGTAAAAGATATATTTCTTTATTGGTTTATTTTGAAAAATAAGTGACTATGTATTTATATATGTATCTACATATTGGCCTGCAGCTGTAGCACTGTAGCATCTGAACCTGTCAGATCTCGGCAGCTAAGCAGGGTTGGGCCTGGTTGGTGCTTGGATGGGAGACCGACTGGGAACACCAGATACTGGATGTTGGGAGAAGGACCCAGTAATCCACTCCCAAAAATCAATCCACCATTGAAAACCCTATGAATATCAGAGAAGCACTAACAATAGTGTTTCGCCTGTTGTACATAGGGTGGCTATGAATTGGACACCTACTCGATGGCACCTAACAACAGCAACATCATCTACATATTGTACTTAGTGTTGTACATTCATGTTAGTCATCATGATGATGATAATTTGTAACTTATAGGTAGCATCTAAAATTGAAAAATCAAGAAATAGCAAGACAAGTTATAGGATAGAAAGAGATAACAGAAGAAATAGCTAAAGAGTTAAATGTTGCCTCTTGGAAGTGGGTCTGGTGAGTACATCAGGAACAGCTATGTTACTTTAAATATTTTGACACTATTTAATTTAGCATGCATACATGTGTTGTTTTAATAAATGTTTGGAAAGTAACTGAGTCTCTGTCAAAGTCTCAGTAGTGATGGGAAGGATGGAAGAACATTGTATGAAACACTGGAAGATATCTTAAACTCCAGCAAAGGAACAGTAGCCAACCACCTGGATCTGTAAGATTAAAGATGGAATTCTTGTGGTAACAAGAAGTATAGTTCCTAATGCTGGAAGCAATCATGTTGCAGAAAACCACTAATAGTAGTCAAGTTAACAGAATTTTCAGAGGTCACCAGGTTTCTCCACTCTAAAATTATTACTTGGTTCTTTTTCTATACTCTATATTCTTTGGAGGGCTAAGGTTTAGCTCAGTTGATAGAGTGGCACTCTGTACTCTCTGAGGCTCTGAGTTCCATCCCCAGCACCACAAAAATGGGAGAAGGATATGGCAGCCCATTCCTAAAACAATAACCAGCCATGAAAACCCTATGAGAGTCTCTATGAGTTCAACTGGACTGAAATCACCTAACAACAACATATTCTTTGGAAGTAAGAATGTGAGTTCAGTCCACACTCAAGTAGAAGTGAGAGAGCAAGCTTAACCCGCTGGAGCATTTACATTTATTATTTGGAATTGTTCTGTAAAGATTTGTTCTTTTTACCCATTTATTTGTGCAGTGATTTAGCTCAGTTGCTAGAGCATTGCTCTGCACTGTCCGAGGACTCCTGTTCAATCCCCAGCACCTCAAAAACTGAAGGACCTGGCAGTCCACTCCCAAAGCCATCTCAAAACAATCAGCCATTGAAAACCCCATGATGGTTGCTATGAGTCAGACCCAACTGGACGGTACCCAACAACAACCCATTTGTTCATTTATTCAATTGTTTATATCATTTTGGATTCTTTTATACTTTGATTTATAATCTAAAACTATGTTATTTTATTGCTAAAAGGTTCCATTTTGACCATTTAGGACTCTTTAAATTGGTGGCTGTGTCCCTTTGATATGCCCAGGGTTTTGTTTTTTGAGTACTGTCTTTTCAGGCATAAAATTTTAGACAGTTATCTTCAAGCTGCTATAGTATAGAATATAATTGCTATTGAAATACAAAGACCTTTTAGAATACATGATTTAATTAATTTATTTATGTGTTGCAGTACTTGGGGATTGAACCCAAGGCCTTGCACATATTTTGCAAGTGCTCTACCACTGGGCTGCACCCCTAATCCATTTTTAAAAATTTTAAATTTGGAGTTAGGGTCTCACTAAGTTACACAGGGTGCTTCTGGCCTTGAACTTGTGGTCCTTCTGCCTTAGCCTCATGAATTGTTGGGATTAGAGGTGTGCACCACTGTGCCTGGCTTAAATGATTGAATTTAGTGAAAGAAAAATTTATGCTTTTCATAATTCTAACCATTCATAGGTAAATGTTATTTTATTTGATCAGTAAACTTGTAAACATATCCAAATAGAATATAAAGGTACATTTGTATTATGCTTAATATTGGTAAGTCAGAGAGACTTTACCTCTTACTAAACTGTGGTTGTAGTAAAAAACTTGTGATGGTTATATGTAAGGTTATTAATCAAATGTTCATCATAAAAGGTTCCCCCCCACTGCTAGGGATGGAACCCAAGGCTTTGCACTTGCTAAGCAAACCTTCTACCACAGGGTTATTTCCTCAATATCATCATAAAGTTTTAAAAGTGCGTAAGTAAAATTCCATGTATTAATTAATTTTTCATTAAAGGAAAACAAAGTGTTGCGGACAGTTCCTCTACTAGCAGCATGCCTCCCCCAGGACAAGTGTAAAGTAAAGATTGGTCGTCGCTTCAGTGAAGAAAGGTAACTTTTAGGGCAATTGAAAATATTTCTTTTCTTCAGACATCTTTCTTTGAGGGGCTTAAAATTATGTCACTGGCAATTGGATAGGGAAGCTTTCATGGAAGAAAATTGTGAAGAGGGAAACTTAGAGGAGAACAGCAGAATAGTGGCTAAGGCATCAGTAAAGAGTGAACAGAATTTTGAGACTTCTGAGTTATGCTGTATAGACTAATTAGTATTTGATTAGACAAGTGACTAAATAAAGGGGAACTTTTACTAGGACTTGAGTAGGCATAACTTTTATTTTCCCCACAATCTAATAAAGATATATTTAAAAAATTTATTTTAGAGATACTGAACTTTCAACTGTTTGCCGGAAGTCTGGTACATTAATATTATATCCAGGGGCTGAAGCTACTAATTTGGAAGAATTTTTATTAGATTCTCCTGTTTATCCTTCTACAATCATCATCATTGATGGTACATGGAGTCAAGCTAAAGACATTTTCTATAAGAATTCTTTGTTCCGACTTCCCAAACAGGTAAACTAATATTTTAATAGAGAATAAATACAGATGTATAATTATATGTATTATTTATGCTATCAGTTGAGAGATGTACATAGATTTTTGTATATGAGTTTAGTGGTATTTATATGTATGAATGTATGTACATAGATATGTATTTGTTGTGTGTGTTTAAGTGTGTGTGTGTGTGTGTCTCTCTCTTGAAATACATCCTCTTTTTTCCATTCTTATTGCCATACTTCACTGTAGGTTGCACATTTGGCTGTATTAATACTCTCGTAGATATTTAATCAGAGAAGTGTCAAGATTAATTATTTCTATGTGTATTAATGTTTTTGTTGAGTGTTAATTTAAATGCTTAGTTATTAAATTACCTATTTCTTACTAGGAATGACTAAACTTTTTATAAGATACTTTTTTGATATTATTATAATCATATGATGTATCCTTCAATATTTTTTATATAGGTAGTTATGATGATATGTTTCCTAATGCTGAACCATTCTTGTATTCCTGGGATAAATTCTCCTGAGTAGACTATCAAAACATTTGGATATGTAGGTGATGCTTTATTTTATTTAATAGCATTGAGTTACAATGTATATGTATTTTTACTTTCATTATCAGGTTTGGGTACTAAGGTAATATGAACTTCACAAGATAAATTGGAGTGATTATAGTGTTTTTCTGTGGCCTGAAATAGTTTAAATAATATTGGAATTAATTACTCCTTAAAAATTAGGTGGAACTCATTGGTGAAACTATTGGGTCCTGGTCAATTTAAAAATGGTGCCTTTTAAATCCTTTCAAACTCTTCTATAGAAATTATTCACGCTTTCTACTTATATGTGGTCCACTTTTAATAACTATTTCTCTAGGGCATTCTCTTTTTTCCTCCAAATTAGCAGATTGGCTGGTGTATACTAGCATACATTCTTAAATAATTATTTTAGTTTCACCTGAATGTTTTTTCTTCTTTCTCATCATACACATACAGTCATATAGCCATACAGAGGCACTGACACAAACAGACACACATATTTTCTATGGAGATGCAAAAGAACTTCCTTTCCTCCCCTTGTTTTGAGGCAAGGTCTCGCTATATAGCTCAGGCTGGCCTCGAACTTATAATTCTCCTGACTTAGCCTCTTAAATGCTGGAATTATAGGTGTGTGCCACAACTGCTGGCAAGGTGTCTATGTTTTATGAACTTTTAGAAGTATAAACTTTTGGGGCTAGGGATATAGCTCAGTGGTAGGGCGCTTTTCTAGTATAGGCAAGACTTTAGTCTTCAGCACAGAGAAAAAAAAGTCAAGCTGCAAAATATAGGAGGTTGGGCACAATGATTCATGCCTGTACTTATCTATAACCCTAGTACACTGCACTGTATAACAGGCAGAAGGAGCACAAGTTTAAAGCCAACCTGGGCTACATAGCAAGACCTTGTCAGGTCCAACTGTTAGTGACTCTCATAGGTTTTTCAATGGCTGATTATTTTGGGATTGCTTCAGGAGTGGATTGCCATGTCCTTCTCCTGTTTTTATGGTGCTGGGGATTGAACCGGGTCCTCAAAGAGTGCAGAGCAGTACTCTACCAAGTGAGCTAAACTGCAGACCTTAGATTCTTTAAGTTTCTTTAATTTCTTTTTTTGCTGTGTTGCCCAGGCAGCCTTGAATTATTGGCCTCAAGTGATCCTCCTGTCTTAGCTTCCTGAGTTGCTGGGACTATAGGTGTGTTATCATGCTTAGCTTGGTTTCTTTAACTTTTTGAATATTTGTTGTGTTCCACAAGAACCAATTCATAAAAGGCATGGGGATACTGTTGCTTTGTGGTAAATTCCAGGTAAAATTTTATGTTCATGTTACATTTAGCTATCACCTAATAAACAGATAGGGGCTGCGATTTAGCTCAGTTGGTAGAGTGCCTCTCTGCAGTCTCTGAGGTCTCGAGTTCAATTCCCAGCACCACAAAAATGGGAGAAGGACGTGGCAATCCACTCTCAAGGCAATCCCAAGACAATCAGCCATTGAAAACCCAGTGAGGGTCACTATGAGTTGGACATGACTCAACAGCACATAATAACAACAACAACAACAACAAAAAACAGAGAAAGTTTAAGAAAAGTATGACATCAGTCTAACATTTTAGTCCATATATTTGAAATTCTTTTTCATGGATATGTCTTGTCTACATTTTTAATCTTTCATTTTGTGGCAACTGTATAACTTTCACAGAGGTGAGACACATAGTCATGTTAAAAAGATCAAAATTTATTTTAAAAAGTGCACTTTACCAAAATATTTTTTAAAGTTGAATAGCAGAAGCTGGGCTTGGTGGCACATGCCTGTAATCCCAGTGGCTTGGTAGGCGGAGCCAGGAGGATCGCAAGTTCGAGACCACAGGAAGTCTGTGTAACTTACCGAGACCCTGTCTCAAAAAGTAAAGGGAAAAAAAAAAAAAAAGAAAAGAAAAAAGAAAAGGGCTGGGAGTGCAGCTCAGTGGTCCAGCACTTGTATACCATGCAAGTGCGAGGCCCTGGGTTCAACCCGTAGTACCGCAAAAAAAAAAAAGTTGAATAGCAGATAGGAAAATACATGAATTAAACAATTTCCCTAGTCCTAATGTGCCTTACATTTCTATTGCCTTTTCTTCTTTTTGTATTTTCTACTAGAAGCAATTATAGATTGACATTTATATAATCTTGAGATGAGCAATGTTTTACAAGAATAGCAAAAAGCAAAATACACAAAGGACACATCAGATAGATTTGAATATATGATGGAAAATACCACCACAAATTAAAATGAAAAGGCAAAAGATTTTCTGGAGAATTAGTAATCAAATAAGCCCTTCATAAACTTAAAGTTAGAGATGAAAAGGTATAATTAAAAATCTCAATGAAAGTGAGCCAAAGATATGAAAGCAAAGTTCAAACAATTGAAAAAAGAAATCCAATTATCCTAGTAGTAAACTGACAAGATACTAGCGTCTTGTCTTTTTTTCTCCTCTCCTCTCCTCTTCTCTCCTTTCCTTCCTTCTTTCCTTTCTTTCTTCCTTTTTTTTTTTTTTAAGACAGGGTCTTGCTAAGTTGTGTAGGCTGTCTCTGGCCTCAAACTCATGATCCTTCTGCCTCAGGCTCCCTAGTCACTGGGATTATAGGCATGTGCCATGGTGCCCAGCTAGTTGTCCACTTTTATGTTAAAATAACTTCAAACTTTCAGAAAAGTTTAGAGAATAATACGAAGTACCCTTGAATATCTCAAGTGTTAATATTATACCATATTTTCCTAATTCTCTTCTTTATTTCTGTTTGTGTCTCTGTCTCTGAATCTTTCCCTCTCTATATAATTATATGCACACGTACATTTGTGTACATAGTTATATTTTCTGAACCATCTGAGAGTAATAGAGATCTAAATTTTACTGTAAGAAATTGAAAATTGCTTTTGCTAGCTTTATACCAGCAAGATTGTCTTTTCTTAAGTATTTTTGGAGGTAGAAAAGTAGTAATTAAAAGTCTGATCCAATTTATAAAAATTCATTTACATATTTTGGTATAGTATAATCTTAATATACTTGGGAAATATATATCAGCATAGAATATTATCCATGTTTTAGAGTGTTATATATCCAGTCCAAATATATGAGTATGGTTCAATTAGATAAAATATGCTTGTAGAAATTGTTTCAAAGACAGAATGAAACTTGCACATTTACTCTTACTTAAAAAATTATATATGAGCTGGGTACGGTGACGCACACCTTTAATCATACTGACTCGAGAGGCTGAGGCAGGAAGATTGCACGTTTGAGGCCAGAGGCATCTTGCATAACTTAGCAAGACCCTTCGTCAGAATACACAGTAAAAATGTGCTGGGGATATGGCTTAGTAGTTGAGCGCTTGCAAAAATCATGTGTGAGACCCTGGGTTCAACTCCTCAGTACCAAAAAAAAAATTATGTGTGAATATTATCATATGCCATGTAATGACTTTTCAGTAAGGGCCAAACTCCATATATGAGAGTCATCCCATAAGATCATACTACACAGTAAAATCATAGCTGTCCTAATTCGTATACATGCACTCTATGTTCACACCATGCTCACACAACAAAGTAGCCTAAGGATGGATTTCTCAGAATGAATCCCTTTCAAGTGATGCCTAAATGTGTACATAAACAGCTAATTAGGTAAATTAAATTGAAAAGATTTTAATTTTTTAAAGTAGCTGTAGATTTATTTTTTGTTGTTGTTATCTATAAAATGATAGAGATGGGATTTAGCTCAGTTGGTAGAATGCTTGTTCTGCAGGCTCTGAGGCACTGGGTTTGATCTCCAGCACCGCAAAAATGGGAGGACTTGGTAGCCAACTCCTAAAACAATCCCTAAAAACAATCAGCCTTCAAAAACCCTATGAATAGCAGAGAAGCTCTGATATAGTGCCTACCATGGCATGGTGTTGGGAGTGTTTTGTTCTGTTGTACATAGGGTTGCTATGAGTCGGGTCTGACTTTACAGCACCTAAAAACAACATAAAATGGTAATATTATATTGATAATTATAGTGATTTTATAGTAAGTTCTGAACTGCCTCATGTGACACTAAAAATTGCTTCATTTTTAGCATAGTTTCTATTTCTTAAAAAATTTCCCATTCATAAATGATAATTTTAGTGTATCACAATATTCAGGTCATTGTTGTTGTTGTTAGGTGCCGTCGAGTCGGTATCCGACTCATAGCGACCCTCTGTACAACAGGGGAAACACTATTATCAGTGCTTCTTTGCTGTTCATAGGGTTTTCAATGGCAGATTGATTTTTTGGGAGGTCCTTCTCCCAAGCCTACAGCTTCAGTTGTTCCCAGGAGGTCTCCCATCCAGGTACTAACCAGGCCCGACCCTGCTTAGCTTCCGAGATCTGACGGGATCAGATGCCACAGGGCTACAGCTGCAGGCATTCAGGTCATTAGTAGTCCTATTTCCCAGCTTTTCTGGATGAAAATAATTTTAAAACATGATAGAGTTTCTTGGTTCTCTGCTTTAATAGATGGATACAAGTAAGTTAAAAGTTACATGCCTTTTTCATGAATAATTGACATAAATCCAATTTAAACTAACTCAAACAAATGGAAGCAGTATTTGGGTCATTTAACTGAGAAACTCAAAGTAGGTAACATGACTTTAGGCTGTGCTGAATCTGGTTCTCAAGCAGGTCTGTTTATGAAGTTTACTTAGTTTTGTGTTGGTCTGATTTTCTCTTATGAATTGACTTCTATCCTTCTATTGGATAATCTGCTATAGGAAGCAGCAGATTAATTCTGAATTTATTTATCCTAATAGATATCTGCAACCAAAGCACCCTAGTATCCAATCTTGCCTGATCTCAGAAGCTAAGCAGGGTTGGCCTGTTTAGTCTGTGGAGGTAAGACCGCTCAGGAATATCAGGTGCGGCAGGCTAGGGAGAAGGACCTAGCAATCCACTTCTGAAACAATCTGCCATTGAAAACCCTGTGAATAGCAGAGAAGCACTGTCAGTAGTGCTGGGCATAGCATGGCATGTTTTGTTCTGTTGTAGATAGGGTTGCTGTGAGTCTGACCTGACTCATGGGCACCTAACAACAACAAACAACTTTACTTCAACCTACTTCACTTCAAGATATGTTCCAATTATCACCTTTCTCCCTTGTATATTCTCATAGCACTTTTATGCATTCGGCTAATCAGACATGGCTGTATTATTTTTGGGGGCCAGTATAAAGTAAAAATGCAAGGCTCTTGTTCAAAATCTATTGACCTGACTTGAGGGCATCTGATAACCTCAACAACAATAGAGAGATGATTGCTCCTCCCCAGAGCACAATCCTGGATCATCCTATAGTTAGAATTGGGGTGGAGAGTGACACCATTATTGTTGTAGGACTTCATGAATTAGGAAGTTTCTCAAAGTACATGGGCTGTTGTTCTCACAATGGTGACTTAAAAGCATGACTGGGCAAACAAACAAAAAAAGCCTCAAGATACCATAGTCTACTACATATCAGTTGTTTTTTATGAATACATATATGCTTGCTTATACGAGATGTGGTCCAAAAGTACAGTGAATGTTTAAATAAAAAAGTTTTATTACAGTAAAAAAACGTGTTGCCATTAATCCTCCTCGAAATACTCCCTTTTGGCTTTGAACACACCTATCCTATCATTCTTGCTACTTTCTGAAGCAATTCTGGAAGTCCTCTTTCATGTGTGTCTTTAGTTGTGCTGTCATGGCTGTGTTGATATCTTGAATTGATTCAAAAGTGTTTACCTTTCATGGTCAGTTTGGCTTTGGGGAAGAGCAAGAAATAACGTGGTGCCAGATTTAGTGAGTAAGGTGGATGAGGACACACTGCAATGTAGATTTGACAAAAATTGCCATAATAGAAGCATTGTTTGTGATCCATAATTTAGGTTCACTTTGAAATATACCTCCTCTCAATTGTAGCTCACACCTGACTGACTGCACTGTTGAACACACTGCTTGCTGTTTTCCATATTGAAGATTCCTGCTTTCTGTTGGATGGCACTTGGCAGCAACATTAACCGTATCTTTTGATCACATCTCATGTATTTCTTGGTTCATTTAAGATTAGTGTTCTATAGAAAAATTTTTATAGTTCTCTTACAGTCTTGCTAACAAAGAAATACAAATGTAAAAAAATTAAATAAGTTTTTAATCTAATTTTTCCAACTCTATAAAAATGTATAAACTAGTTAGGTTTTATTTCTAAGTGTGATTTGCTATTTTTTTTTCTTTTTTTCCCCTGGTACTTGGGAGTTGAGCCCAGGGCCTTGCACATACTTTTGCAAGTACTCTACCACTTGGCTGCACCCCCAGCACATTCTTTATATTTTTATCTTGAGTCAGGACCCTTCTAAGTTACACAGGCTGCCCCTGGCCTTGAGCACGTGATCTTCCTGCCTCTGCCTCTGGATTTGCTAGGATTACAAGCCTGCACTGCCGTTCCTGGCTTATTATTTTTTCTTACCATACCCTCCATACACACATACCCACACACCTGGGTTTTTTGCATGCATTTGTTTTATCTGTTCCTTTGAATTTAGATGATCCATTCAGTTTCTGTAATAGTACAAAATTTTTGCTCCAAATTCATGAGAGAAAGATGGCAGAAAACAAACAAAATTCAGAACTAAAGTCCAGAGTGGTGCTTTCTTTATAGGAAAAAATTCATTCTTTTTTTCCTAATAAGCAAGTAACCATATGTGAGCTTCATACTTATGTAGTTGAGGAATGAAGGAGTTGTAATGCAAACTCATTAACTTGGTTTTCTTTTAATATGGAATTTTAATATATCCAGACCATTTGGCAGTGTATCTCTTCCCCCAGAGGAATTTTACATATGAGACTCTTGACATTTGCTAGGAATAAATCCAAAGTAAATATGGAAATGTTTGTAGAGGTCTCTTTCTTCATAAATGTATTTCCATAGAGTATTTGCATAGCCTTCCTCTGCTGTCTTTAAGATATCCACTGAAGCTTAATTTCTCACTTGAGAAGCAGAGCACTTTTGGGAGCATTTATTGGCCAAAATATATTCATGAAAACATTTTCTTTTGTCCCCATGGAACTATTATGGAGTGGTTTATGTTACATATTGGATCTATTGCCAAATTCATCATTATCCTTTTTATTTTATCTAAAAGTTAAAAAAAAATTCCATCATTAGCATTTTGGAGTTGGTTTACTTTTTAATGGCCTCTTTTCCCTCTAAATTTTTTTCACTTCAGTTAATAGTTAACAGAGTTAATAATGTAAAAGATTGTGGAAGAGTAGGGAGCAACATTGCCTGATTGAGATGTAGGTTCTGAATAACCTGTTCTACTTACTATTTGTTATGTGACTCTGTACTGTGCTTT
Source organism: Pedetes capensis (assembly GCA_007922755.1). Taxonomy (NCBI): domain Eukaryota; kingdom Metazoa; phylum Chordata; class Mammalia; order Rodentia; family Pedetidae; genus Pedetes; species Pedetes capensis. The sequence continues at coordinate 33,446 of VMDO01007139.1, read as the reverse complement.
CCAGTAAATATGCTTTTTAATAGTTCCACAGCAAAATAATTATTTCATGTCATGAAACTTTAGTGACCTTAGGACACAGCCAGAACTGTTGAGTGTTAAATCCGTAAAGCCTACTATATCAATGATTTACATTTTGACCTTGACATATCATTGATAATTTTGTTGACAGACTATATCCTTACCTCCTGGATCTTTCTAGCCCATGTGTTGGAGTGTTAAGTACTCCCTATAGACCATGTAGCTAATCTCTGAACCTGTAGATAGTATTTATATAGAACTTGAGTTAACTTAAACATATTTGCTTCTATTTGGTGTACGATTGTAGGAGGTAGAATAATATCTGATAGTAGGATGTAGCTATATGTGGAAGGATATTTTTAAAAGGATTATTAGAGGTCTCCATATGCAATTCCCTGCCTTGCTTTTTCTCTCCATTTTTTGTTGAGTTTTAAACTGTGAACTCACTTGACTTACTGGGAGAAATTCTCAAATCTCTTGGCAGGTAATAATACAATTTTTGAACTGGAGGGAATCTTAAAGATTTAACTAATAAATCCTCAGCCTTTCAGAAATGAGGATGCTATTGGCTATTAATAAATTAAAGGAAGAACTTACAGTAGAATTGCATTGTCTCTTGCATTGTAAGTCTGTACACAATGTGTTACTAGCACATTCTAATTAAAAATTTCTGGATGAAACTTTAGTTTAAAATTAAATTTATGATTTTGTTTTGTTTTGTTTTTTTGAGACAGGTCTTACTGTATAGCCTCGGCTGGCCTGGAACTCATGTAGTTCAGGCTGGCCTCAAACATGGCATCCTCTTGCCTCAGCCTCCCTAGTATTAGGATTATAGGTGTGCACCACCACACCTCCTTACGTTTACGGTTTTATGTCAGAAATCGTATGGTCTAAGCTAGTTCCTTGAATTTAAGACATTTTTATTTTCAAGTTTAAGAAGTCAGCTAGAAATACACAATAGCAGAATGTGAGAGGATGTGCTCTGCCTTCCTTCTCTAAGTGTGGTCCATGGACCAGCAGCATTGACATCACTTGGGACCTCAGAAATACAGAATTTCAAGTCCTACCTCAGAATTACTCAGAATCTTTATTTTAACAAGTTCCTTAGGTGATACTTTGAAGAAGAATAGGGAAATTGATGATTCCTGATGTGAGTGGTAACGTAGGACCTGTTACCTGCATGTGCGTTTATGTCCCTATATATGTGAATACCCCCCCCCCCCCACGGTGCCTGAATAGTTGATGTCTAGCCTGCATAGATGTGCATATCCCAATCTCCAGGTAAATAAATGCTGTGTGTAATGGGTCTTTGTTTTATTATTTATCAATGTGTGATGACTCTTTTATACTTTTATATTTAATCTATATTTTGAAGAATGATTCATATCTGATACTAAATGTTCTCTTTCCATCAAGTGTTTAAATACTTTTTTTTAAAAACAAGTACGTTTTTATTTTTAATTTTAGATTGTCATTGGATGAATTTATTGTTCAGGGTTTTTTTGTTTGTTGATTTTTTTTTTTTCAGTATTGGGGAGTTGAACCTAGGGCCTTGTGCATATGGAGCAAGTGCTATACCACTGAACTGCAACCTCATCCTCTTTTTTATTTTTTATTTTGGAACTTGCACAGTTGCGGAGGCTACCTCTGACTTCAAACATACAATCCTCTTGCTTAAGTCTCCTAAATTGGTGGGATTACAGGCATGCACCTCAGCACCTGGGAATTGGTTGCTTTTATTACTACTTCCTTTTTTTCAACCCTTAACTGTGTATTAGAAAACCATTGTGTATATTTCCATTTGCTCTCAATAAAAATGTGGGACACAGGAACTTCTTAGAGTTTGGATGAAAAACTCTAAGTTATAACTGTTCTGTGATTCCCTAGAAGGATCTTTGATCTCAGGGAGGAAAAGATGTATTTCATATTGTTATATCATGAGAAGCATAAAAAAATCTACTATTTTAAAGAAAAGGTGGCTTGCATGCATGTATATGTATTTTATTTATTTATAGATTAGATCTTGATGGGCCTAGGCTGGCCTCAAACTCACAATCTTGCTCCAGCCTCTCAAGTGTTGTGATTATAGGAGTGCACCACCATGCCTGGCTTGCTTTTAATTTTTTGGAAAATAGTTTTTGTTAACTACTGTGTTAAGTATTCTTCCTTGCTCTAATCACTTCTGAAAATGTGAAGGAAAATATATAGAATAACTATAAAGTAACAATACTTTTTTCTCTATATTGTGAATCATTTGAGATAAATTCTACATATTTTTTACTGTGAAAAAATGTTGTTGTTGTTAGGTGCTGACAAGTCGGTGTCCGACTCAATAGCAACCCAGTGTACAACAGAGGAAACACTATTGTCAGTGCTTTTCTGCTATTCATAAGGTTTTAAATGACTGATTTTTTTATTGGACATTTTTAATGTACACTTTAATTCATTCTGACATGCTTTTCATTGTGGCATTTCCATATATGCATTTTGATGTACATTATTCATATAGGTGCCCCCTTACCCTCTTGTATGCTTCTCCCCCCCACCCTCCCCATCTAAGTCTTCTCTATCATTTATTTGGTAATATTTTTCTATATGTTCTTGAGTTCCAGTTCTGTTTAAGATAGAAACTTTTCCTGTAGTGAACTTTGTTATCTTGTCACAACAATTGCATGCATTTTCTAGACCATTTATATTGACACCATTCTTAGCTTTTTTTTTCTTTTATTTTGATCCGACCTTTGAATAGGATGTTTCCTTCTTATAATTTTGATTCAGCTCCCACATATGAGTGAGAACATGTGGTGTTTCTCTTTCTGAGCTTGGGTTCGTTCACTTATAATAATTTTCTCTAATTCCATCCATTTTGCTTCGAATGACCTTATTTTATTTTTCTTGATTGCTGAGTAGTATTCCATCGTGTATATGTACCTAGTTTTTTTTATCCATTCTTCTGTTGAAGGGCACTTTGGTTGATCCCATATCCTTGCTATTGTGAAAAGTGCAGCATTGTACATGAGATGCAGGTGTCTCAGTGGTATGATGACCCATTTTCCTTTGGGTAAATTCCCAATAGTGTTATAGCTGGGTCATATGGTAGATCTATTTTTAGTTTTTTGAGGTACCTCCATATTGATTTCCATAGTGGTTGCCCCAATTTACAGCTCCACCAACAATGTAAAAGTGTTCCCTATTCCCCGCAATCTTGCCAGCATTTGTTGTTGTTTGTTTTATTGATCTTGGTCATTCTGACTGGTGTAAGGTGAAATCTCAGCGTTGTTTTGATTTGCATTTCCCTAATGGCTAGGGATGTTGAGCACTTTTTCATGTGTTTCATGGCTTTATGGACCTCTTCATTTGAGGACTGTCTATACTCAGTTCCTTTACCCATTTGTGTATTGGGTTATTTGTTTTTTTGGGAGTTTTTTCTTTTTTTGGGAGTTCTTTATAAATTCTAATAATTAGACCTTTATCTGATATATAAAATGCGAAGATTTTTTCCTATTCCATGGGGGTTTACTTGACTTTGTTAATTGTTTCTTTTGCTGTGCAGAAGCTTTTTAATTTCATGTAATCCCATTTATCTATTCTTGTTGCAACTTCTTGAGCAATTGGAGTCCTATTAAGGAAATACTTTCCTATGCCTGTATGATGGAGTGTATTGTCTATCTTGCCTTCTATAAGTTTTAAAGTTTCTGGTTTTATGTTGAGATCTTTTATCCATTTTGAGTTAACTCTTGTGTATATTGAGAGATACGGGTCCGCTTTCATTTTTCTGCATGTGAATGACCATGTTTCCCAGCACCATTTGTTGAAAAGGCTGTCTTTTTTCCAGTTTACTTGCTTTGCTCCTTTGTCAAAAATAAGGTGGCTATAGGTGTGTTGAGGTATATCTGGGTCTTCTATTCTGTTCCAGATGTCTTCGGGCCTATTTTTGTGCCAGTATCAAGCTGTTTTAGCAACCACTGCCCTGTAGTATAGTTTGAAGTCAGGGATTATAATTCCACCTGCATTAGATTTGCAGCTTAAAAGTGTTTTGGCTATACATGGTCTTTTGTGGTTCCATATGAATTTTTGGATCATTTTTTCTATTTCTGTAAAGTCAGTGGAACTTTAATGGGTATTGCATTAAATCTATAGATCGCTTTTGGCAGGATAGCCATTTTACTATATTAATTCTCCCTATCCAGGAGCAGGGGCGGTCTTTCCATTTTTCAGTGTCCTCTGCTATTTCTTTCTTTAATGTTTTGAAATTTTGCTTGTAGAGATCTGAAGGGTCTTTGGTTAGATTGATTCCAAGGTATTTAATTTTCTGGTGGGCTATCATGAATGGTATTTTTCCTGAAATTTCCTTCTCTTCCTGTTTGGAATTGGTATAAGGAAAAGCTATTGATTTTTGTGTGTTAATTTTGTAGACTGCAACTTTGCTGAAGTTGATACTGCAGGAAGCAGTGTTCCGTCCAGAACTCAGGATGGCAGTGTTTTCACACAATCTGCAGGAGCAGTCTGTCTTGGTCTATAGAGATTTTGCCAATTACGTAGAAAATGGCAGATTGCCCCACAGTGTCCTGGGTTTAAGTGGGACACCGAATGCCCAAAGATATGGTTCCACAAAATATTCTGTGTCTATTGTATTGTTTGAGAGGCAGTGGAACCTGTGGGGTCCTCCCTGGAGTTTTCCCTATCCCATGTAGTTTGGGCGCCAATTCCCCAAATCAGAGATTCTGGCCCAAAGCCTATAGCATGGAGGGAATATGGCTGCTATCGTGGATTTTTTTATTGCAGGGCTTTCCATCCACTTGGGAGACCACTTGGGAGGACCAAATCCTCTTGTGGGCGGGGTAATATCCAACCCTGCCAGAAGGAATCTGTAGCAGGTTTGTCCATGCATGGCGATAGCGCTTGAAACTGCTCTTATTGTGTCTGATTGTCCTGCAAGGCTCTGCCAAAGGAGCACTCTGTCTCTGTGGGGCTCAGCCGCCTCTGCAGACCCCACCTTTCTCCACAGTGCAGTGGGATGACTTAGGATCCCCTCTGGTGTGTCTGGGATCCAGGTGTATGTGTGCCCGTATGTCTGTGGAGATTGCGTCTGCACCACTGTCCCGCCACAACAGGCAGGAGGGAGCCGTGTTTCAGCTCTGGACGCATACCGCTGGCACCGGTTTCCCAGTTCCCTCCGTGATTACTCCCCGTACCTTTGCGAATCTACTCTCGTGGATTTGATCCCTATTTTCTTGCATGAGGGTCCTACAAAAGCCCAGCGTCTCAGGCTGTGGGACTTATGCATTCCGTGTGCCACCTCAAAGTGACTCACCCAAAACTTGTAGTTTGTGTCCCGAGGGCAGGGTGACAGTGTGATGTCAAGGTTTCACTCTGTGTTGGGTCTGGCTCCTGTGGGTGTGTGTGCGAAGTCCCCTCTGAGTCTCCGGGATTCTATCCCACCGTCTGCGTGATGGCGAAATGGTGGAAAGGCGGTCCCGCTACTGACCTCTCTGTAGCTCCTCCGAAGCCAAATGCTTGATTTCAGTGTTCATCCAGTTTCATCCTCTCCTAATCTGAACTATCACTGTTTCTATCTATTCAGTGTGAGTTCTAAACCCCTAATCGAGGCTTCCCTTTACTCTGGGACAGAAGGCGCGTGTCTGTCTGGCATCTTGCTGGAAGTCCCTGACTGATTGTTTTTTGAGAGTGGGTTGCTGGGTCCTTCTCCCAAGAGTACAGCACCTGGTGTTCCCACACGGTCTCCCATCCAAGTACTACCAGGTCTGATCCTGCTTAGCTTCTGAGATCTGATGGAATTGGATTCCACATGGTATGGCTGTAGGTCTGAAAAAAGTATTAGCTTTATTTAAATTCTCCATTTTAAACATACAATTTGATGAATTCTGGCAAATGTAACTACTATCATATTCAAGATACAGAGAACATTTCTATTATTTTGTAAAGCTGCCTTATATAAAGCGAGGATATTTATTTGTTAAGGAACGTATGCACCTATACAGTATTTGTATTTATTACTACATAGAAATGTAATTGATAGAGCAATATAATGTTCTTAACAAAAAGACAAAATCACATTGGATCAACTCTAAGCAAAGAAGACATATAAATCATTTGTCCTCTCCATTGATGGCGCTAGAAAGACTCAATGAATGTAGTTATAACTTCTAAATAGTATCCTGGGCTGAGATTTAGCTCAGTTGGTAGAGCTCAGCTCTATAGTCTCTGAGGTCCTGGGTTCAATTCCCAGTACCACAAAAATGGGAGAAGGATGTGGCAATCTGATGTCAGGTGGATATTAGCCAAAAGGAGAGAATATCAGAAAGATGTCTATCTATGTTTTATTGACTATGCAAGAGCATTTGACTGTGTGGATCATAACAAATTATGGATAACACTTTGAAAAATGGGAATACCAGAGTACCTAATTGTACTCATGAGGAATCTGCTCATGAACCAGGAGGCAGTTGTCCGAATAGAACAAGGAAACACTGCCTGGTTTAAAGTTGAGAAAGGTGTGCATCAGGGCTGTATACTTTCACCATATCTCTTCAGTTTATGTGCTGAGCAAATAATCCGAGAAGCTGGACTTTATGAGGAAGAACGCGGTTTGGAGGAAGACACATTAACAACCTGCGTTATGCAGATGACACAATTCTGCTTGCTGAAAGTGAGGAGGATTTAAAACATTTACTGATGAAGATCAAAGATCATAGCCTTCAATATGGGTTATGACTAAACAGCAACAAAACAAAAATCCTTACAACTGGGTGAGTACACAACTTCACAATAAACAGAGAAAAGATTGAGGTTGTCCATAATTTTGCTTTGCTTGGCTGTATCATCAACACCCATGGAAGCTGCAGTCAGGAAATCAAAAAGACACATTGCTTTGGGAAAAGCTGTGGCAAAAGATCTCTTTAGAGTATTGGAAACCAAAGATGTCACATTGAAGACGAAGGTGCGCCTGACTCATGCCATGTTGTTTTCAGTTGCATCATATGGTTGTGTAAGCTGGATATTTGAACAAGGGAGACAGGAGAATAATTGATGATTTTGAATTATGGTGCTGGAGATGAGTATTGAATATACCATGGACTGCCAAAAAACCCAACAGATGTGCACTAGAAGAAGTGTAACCAGAGTGCTCCTTGGAAGCAAGAATGGCTAGACTGCATCTTATATATTTTGGACATGTAGTCAAGGAGAGATCAATCCCTGGAGAAAGACATCATGTTTGGGAGAGTGGCAGGTCAGTGAAAAAAAGGAAAACCTTCAACTAGATGGATTGACACAGTGTCTGCAACAATGGGCTTAAACATAAATAAGATTGCGTGCCTAGCAAAGAATTGGCAAGTGTTTTGATCTGCTGTACATAGGGTCACTATGAGTTGGACTCGATGGCACCTAACAACAACAACAACAACAAATAGTATCCTGGGCAACAAAACCTATCACTACATAAAAGCATAAGTTTTTAAATTGGTACTTTTATAGAAATACATTCATAGTTCAATAATTGATCAAATTGTGATTTCATTGATCGATACTAATTGAGAATTAGATATAGTTCAGAATAAATTTTAAATTTAAAAATACCCCATCAGGATTAAGAGGATGTATGTTTCCTTAACCTGTTTGTTGAAATAAAGTAAATAGTACTTAAAAGCAAAAATGAATAATTTTCACTGCTTTTTGCCAGGTAAGCCCATAACTATACTTGCCTCCCATACCTTCAAGTATTTAGGGTTAAAAGCATACTGTATTTGCTTTCATTCATTTTTCTGTGTTCATGTATACTATGTCAAAGTATATTTGCAGATATGAGATCCTTTATCTCTTTTTAGAACAAAAATCTAGATGACAATATAGTATACATTACACTTGCATTTTCCTTTTTACAGGGCTGTCCCTACAAATTTATGCATACAGATATGTCTCATTGTCTTGGGCTCTTAGTCCTTTTGGGCTGCTATAACAAACTACTAAGGACTAGAAGGCTTGAATAACAGAAATTTATTTCTCACAATTCTGGAGGCTTGGAAATCCAGATGAAGGTGCTGGTCAATTTAGTTTCTCATTAGGACTCTTTCTCAGCTTGCATATGGCTTCCTTGCTGTGTCTTCAAATGGTGGAAAAAGAGAACTTTAGGCTCCTCTGCCTTTTCCTCTTTTCCCCTTCCTTCCCCTCCATTCCCCCTGTTCCTCCTCCTCCTCCTATTTTATTTACTTTTTATTTTTTGAGACAGGGCCTTGCTGTGTACCTTAGGCTGGTCTTGGACTCACTGTGTAGCTCAAGCTGGCCTCAAATTCACGGTCTTTTCTCAGCCTTTAGGGTGCTAGGATTATAGGCACACACAATTCCCATTGGCAGTTTCTCGTTTTTCTTCTTAAAAGAGTGCCAACCTTATGGGATTAGAGCCCCACTCCTGTTACCTCATTTATCCTGTATGTCCCGAGCAAGAATCTCTTCCTCACTGAAGGTGAGGTCGGGAATAAGAGGACCAGATATTGTCACTGGCAGGAGACCTTTATTGCTACACACAGGGTTAGTTCACACACACACACCTTGGCACACCGATACCTGGCACCTCTGTAGTTGGGTCTGATGACGCAGGTAAGCCTCGCGATCTGTGTGGTCAAGCGGTGTTCCTCGGCCTTCCTTCTCGATGTTCTTCCTTCCACGGCTCGGGCAATGGTGGCGATGTGGCGACAGTTCCTCTGCTGGTGCGGGGCTCAGCATGATGCGAAGTCTGTCATCGCTCAGAGTGGAGAATGCCCGTCTGCCGTCGAGTTTCTTCTCTTTTTATACAGTTTGTGTGGAGTCTGTGCTCCATCTGGTTATCTCGCATTGACGTCACTGTGCCATGTGGTAATCAGGTGCCAGGTGTTAATCTTATCCTTTTATCACACATGTCACACATGTCTGGGGCAGTCCCAGATGGGTTTACACACAGTTTCTTTCATTATTAATTTGTATTTCTTTTATTCTTTTTATTCCTTACACTGTATCACCTGAAAATCTCAGTTTTCTTGCTGAATTTCTCATCCATTTTGCTGACTTTGTCTTCTACATTGGTGACTTTTTGATCTAGATCTTATATTGATTTCCTTACTTCATTCACCTGCTTTTCTGTGTCCCATTTGAAGTCATTGATAATTTATACAAGTAGATTTTTGAATTCTTTTTCTGACATTTTGTCTGCATCACTATGGTTAGATTCAGTAGTTAGGGAACTGTAGTTTTTGGAGGAGATACACTGGCTTGCTGTTTCATGTTTCTTGTACTTTTGTTTTGTGATTTGTGCATCTGTTTGGATAGGTATCTTTCCCTGTTTTATTTGTGGATTTTTTTTTTTTTTTGTGATATTAGGGGTTGAACCCAGAGCCTTGCGCTTGCATGCTTTGCAAGTGCTGGACCACTGAGCTGCACCCCCAGACCATTTTTTACTTTTTGAGACAGGGTCTTGCTAAGTTACGCAGACTGCCTCTGGTCTTGAACTTGCGATCCTCCTGCCTCTGCCTCCCGAGCTGCTGGGATTACAGGTGTGCGCCACTGCCCCCGGCAATATTTGTGGATCTTCTTAGTGAGCAGCTTTCTCTTGAGATCTCAACCCCAAGTATCACTTCCAGAGGAGAAGACAAACCATTGTAACATGTATATTACCTGACCATCCAATTACAGAATTCAATTAAAGGCAAGGACTACACCACCAATGCTCTTAGAAAACAACAATAAGATATCTATGAAATTATATTATTTAGGATGAAGGGGAGAAAGAAGGAAGCAGCAAGGGTTAAGTAAAAGAAAGAGAAAAAGAAGATCCAGAAAGGAAAGAGATTTTAGGAAGAAAAGCAAAGAAAAAAGATAAAAAGCAAAGCAAAACCCAACTGCACAATAAAGAAAAAAATATATAAACAAAATTGGGTAATTAGAAGAGAAATAAGAAGTAAAAAGCCTAAGAGAGTTTTTAAAAAATAAAGTAAAAATGATACTAGAAGTATAGTAAATAGAAAAAGTGAGATATGTAGGCAGCAAAGATAAAAAAGCACTTTAAAAGAAAAAAAGATGAAAATTACCTGACAAAAGAGAAATGAAAACAAAATTAATGGGAAAAAAAAAAAAAAAAAAAAAAAAAAAAAAAAAAAAAAAAAAAAAAAAAAAAAAAAAAGAGGAAAAAAAGGGAAAAAATCAAAAAGAAAAGAAAAAAGAGCCAGATACTGTGGTGTACACCTGCAATCCCAGTGTTTTGGGAGACCAAGATAGGAGGATATTGAGCCTCAGGCCAGAGACAGCCTGCAGAACTTAACAAGATATTGTCTGAAAACAAAAGTAAGGAAAGGGCTCTGTGTACTGTATGGTGGTAGAGCTCTTACTCCATGCAATCCCTGGATTCAGTCTCTAGCATAGCAGGGAAACAAAAGGAAAGAAAGAAAGAAAAGAAAAAAAAAAAAAAAAGAAAAAAAGACTAAAAAGAAAGATATAGTACTGGAATGGTTTCTTTCTGTGTCCTTTGATACTGGAGTCTGTGAAGGAGAGTTGGTGGTCACTTGAAGATCCAGTCTATTATCTGACCTTGGCTCACATTTGCCAGTCTCTGCATTTCTTGTCAGGAGTTGGAGTCATCTCCTCTCCCTAGGTCCTGCCTTCCTCTTCTCTGTAACTTCCTGCCATAGCTGTATTGTACCCTGGGGTTGGGGCAGGTTACACCCAGGCTGTCTGACCCTTCATTATTCTTTATTTTCAGGTCCCTGGAGTAGCTTAATCTCACACAATAGGTTCCCTCTCAAGATGGTGTGTTCATGGCCCTCCAAGTTATGGAGACTGGCAAAATGAATCTCTTCTCTAGTACTGACCCCTGCTGCCAGTCAGGAAGAGCCACTTTCTCACCAAATCTCCCAAATGGAACGCAGGTCTTCAAGGACAGTGGATGTGTCCTGTGGGACTACTAGTCGGTCTGTCACTGGCAGCACAGCAGAGAGGTACAGCTCAGTGTAGTGGCATACCCTGAGGAGTTCCCCTAGTGGGGACCTCCACTCAGGTTTAGCTGGGTCCTTGACTTCCTTGGAGAGAATTTCAGGACAAGCTAGAGAGAGTGAAAAAAAAGTCACAGAGTTTATCAAGTACCTACTTTAGAATACATGTGGGCACTCAGAGAGACAGACATCCAAGACACAGATGAGGACTCACCAAGAGAGTGAAGAGGAGGAAGCCAAAAAAAGAGATAGCTGGCACATGTGTGTTCCCTCCAGTTTTATTCAACCCAGGGTGTGCCTCATGTGATGTCTGTCCTGGGCGCCTAGCTCTGGGTGCCTAGTGAGACATGAGTCTAAAAAGGCTCATAAGAGGCTGAGGATCAAAAGAATGTCCATCAAAAGAATGTCCATTGTTTGGATTTTTCTATTGGAGGAACTTCTCTTTAGTAAAATGAGATTATATATTGTGTAGATTTAAGAAAAGAGTCACAAGGGAGTTGTCTGGGCATGTCTCAGAGAAGCACAGAATTACAGAGGAGAAATAAAAACTCAAATGTTACATACGTTTTGATCCCAAGTATGGTTTGTGGCTATTTTAACATTTTCATTATTTAAAATGTCTCTCAAAAATAATGTCTCTATACAGGCAGTATTTGTATCAAAGTTCTTGGCTCTCAGCTGGTGAGATTCAAACCAGATCCTGGGATGAAAAACTCTTTCCGTTTCTCTGTCCCCCAGACTTCCCTATCTTTCTATCTTGCCTCATGCCTGCCAGGGCTGTCCACCTTACCTTTCTGGGTGAAGAGTCTAGTTCCTCTCCCCAACCACGGAGATGTAGCTGTCGATGTATTCTGCTCATTCCCTCTTGCTACTCAGCTCCCTTCTGCACTCTTGAGACCATCTTATAACCTCCTTTGTGATTTCTGTGCTTTTCCAGTCCTTCTTTTTTTGGAATGTACTGCCCTCCTTCCTATTCTGACTCCTTTGTTTTATCATATCACTCAGAGGCTGCATCTCATCCACAATCTACACTGGAAGTCTAAGTGGAGATTCTTGGTCCACATACTCTCAGTCACCCTACTAAGCCTATAGAGACACTACTTTGCAGCTGGGAAAACTGAGGCTTAGCACAGTCCCGGCTCAGTCTGAGGTCAGGGCGAACACTGCAGTAGGTCCTACAAGCAGGGGTGGCTCTCCATCCCTGGATTTTGGAAAAAGCAATCCCTGATGAGGGGCCAAGGGTAGAGGACATGGGATTGGCTGGCTAGAGCGGGGCTTCTGAGTAGGGGACAGAGGGAGACTAGGGACACCAGGGAAGCCTGTAGCACAGTCCCTTCATTGGGTCAATATACCAGATAGCTCATTTTTGGTGGAGTGGATCTGGAGGAAGCTAGGGGAGGTGGAGAGAAGGCAGTAGAGGGTATTGGGGTGGTGGCTGACAGTGAGGTCAGAGGTGAGGGGCCTGCTTCTATCCATTTCTGATGTGCATATTTTAATTGGAGAGTTAATACTATTTGCATTTAAGGTTATTATTGAGATATATTTGTTGATTCCTATAATTTTTTTTCTTTGGTTGATATGAGTGTGTTGTTCTTTCTCCCTTATTCATCTTAGGAATTTTCTGGTTTATCTTGATTTTTTTTCCTAAATCTTAATTGTGTATCTATTATTCTCAGGAAATTTATTATTTCCTGAACTCTTGTGTTCTTGACTGTCTTTATTCCTTCTCTATGTGTGGGATTCCCTTAAGCCTGCAGCTGCACCACTGTGGCATCCGATCCCGTCAGATCTTGGAAGCTAAGTAGCATCAGACCTGGTTAATACTTGGTGGGAGACCACCTGGGAACACCAGGTACTATAGGCTTGGGAGAAGGACCCAGCAACCCACTCCCAAAAAATAATCAGCCATTGAAAACCCTCTTAAGGGCAGAGAAGCACTGACAACAGTATTTCGTCTGTTGTGCACAGGGTTGCTATGAGTCAGACACTGATGTGATGGTACCTAACAACAACATGTGTAAGATTCCCTTAATGTTCATGGATTGCCTTAATTTGTGCGTATCTTGGAAGGTCTTTATTTCTCCCTCAATTTTGAAGGATGGCTCTGCTGGATATAGTAATTTTGGTTGGAAGTTATTTACTCTCAAGTTTAGCAGTGTATTATTGCCTGTTCTCTTGACTTTTATGCCAGAAAAAGTAATACAAAGAGAGGCCTGATGTAATTCTGAGGCATTTGCCTTTGTAAGTGACTTGATTTTCTCTTGAAGCTTTCACGTCATTTCCTTCTTTTGTCCTCCGTGTTTTAACTATGTGACATATAGAGGTCCTTTTTTGTTCATGTCTATTTGGGGTTCTAAATATATCTTTCACTTTGGGAAAGTTTTTGCTATGTATGTTTTCTACACCTTTAGTTTATATCTCAGTTCCTTTTTCTACCCTGTGGATTCTTATGTTTGGCCTGTTGATCATTTCCTTGAGTTCTTGATACTTGCATTCATGCTTGTTTATTTTTTCTTTTTGTTGCCTAACTGTAGTATTTCCTTGATCCTTGACCATGTCTTCAGTGTCTGATATTCTTTCTGTTTGATCTGGTCTGTTGGTTATGCTTTCTACTGTTTTTTTTTTAAAATTTGATTTATTGAGTTTTTTTATTTATAACATTTTTGTTCCCTTTTTTGTTCAGAATATGTTTTTTCCCCCCTGAATTTCTCATCCATATTACTGATTTCCTTGTCAAGGTCCTGAATTGACTTCCTTACCTCATTTACCTGATTTTAATTTTTTAATTTTTTATTTTTTGTCTTGAGATTATTGATCACTTTTAAAACTAATTTTTGAATTCTTTGTCACTTTAATCATTTCCGTATCTTTGGATTCATTTATTGAGGCGTTATGAGCCTTGGGACATGTCCTCTTGCCTTTCTTTTTCATATTTCTTATGTTTCTTCCTCACGGTTTATCCATTTGTTTGGATGGATATCTGTCTCAGTTTTTATTTTAGTTTTTTAAATTTAATAGTGGTCTTCTTAAGTGGGTGTCCTTCTTTTGGGGTTATAGTCTCCATTGCTACTCAGAGGGGAGAAAGCAAACAGCAGTAATAAAAACAATTCAGAATCCAACCATATATTTAAATGCAGTACTAGACCCTTAATAATAATTACTACAGTACTACACCCTTAATATTATTAGAAAAGAAATAAACTGGGGTACTTACAGGATATACTATGAGTTTAAATATTATCAAAGGTAAAGTTATTAAATTATGAAAATAGAAGGGATGGAGAATGGAAAAAAATAAGAAAGGAAAGCAAGGAAAAGTATATGAGATGAAGGTGTAAGAAATGATAATGAACGACACAGTAAAATAAGTACACAGAAAGGCAAAACAAAACAAACAATAAAACCCCAAAACTCATTAGTTGGTATTTTTTCCTTGTTGATTCCACATTTACTGTTGCTACTTTCTTTTTCGTACACAGTTGTTTCAGTGAGAAGTTGAGTTAGAACGATGACTCGTGGCTCATCTCTTTCCTCCTGGATCCTAACATGTTTATTTTGACGTCAACATGTTTGTTTTATGACTATAAAATATATTCACCATAATTCTTTGCTGTCTTGAAATAGGAAACTGAATCAGAAAAGGGAGCCATTGTTTGGGCTGATAGTTTCTCCCTAAGCCTTATTTTATTTTCTTTGCCCATTTGCCATCCAAGAGGGGGCTCCAGGTGGCAGCATTTTTGCCTATCCCTAATGAGCCATGCCTCTGGTCCCTGCCCTTCTATTCTAAGGAATATTAGAGAATCTCACAATGATTTCTTCTCTTTAGTAACTATAGCCTTGAATTATGCTTACAAACTAGTTATTAGCTCCAGGCATCCAGTTTCAATTTTGGTTCAAATTGAGTTGCATCTTGGTGATAACTTTGGTATGTTTTGTTTGTGTTTATGACTTTTCCGTTTTTAGCATAGGTCTGTTCATTTACTAATTCATACATATACTCAATTTATTTAAACTTTAGCTATCTCCTCATAATGATGTCAGGCACCAGTGAATTCTACTTTCTTTTTCCTCATGGAGCATAAGCTGAGGAAGAAATACAAAAATAAACAGAAAGCAAACGTAATGTTTTCAATCAGTGTTTCTAAGGGAACCATTAGAAGACTGAGACAGAGAGTACTTGGAAAGAAGACTCCCTGAGGAAATGACACTTCTTCTGAGTCTTGAAAAATAAGGAGGAATCAGCCATGAAAGCAACAGGGGAAAATATTCTAGTATGGTTAAAGATCTTAAAGTGGGAAAACATTAGGCAAGTTGAAGGAACTGAATGAAGACCCTGGTGGTTGGAGCTTATTGAAAAAGGGACACAATGAGTCAAGAAGGGATTATTAGGATAGGTATGAGCCAGATGCAGGGTTTGCAGTCATAGTAAGAAGTTTGGATTTTTTTTTTTGGGGGAAGGGTACCATGAAGCCATGAACCATTGTATTTTTTGCTATCCTCTGTATTGTTGTTGTTGTTGTTAGGTGCCGTTGATTCAGTATCGGACTCATAGCGACCCTTGTAGGGTTTTCAACGGCTGACTGTTTTGGGATTGCCTTGGGAGTGGATTGCCAGGCCCTTGTCCCATTTTCTCGGTGCTGGGAATTGAACTCGGGACCTCAGAGACTGTAGCACAGCGCTCTACCCACTGAGCTAAATCCCAGCCCATCCTCTGTATAGTCTCCCTCCTTTCCTTTGATATACCATACGGATTTGTGTTGGATGGAAATCATTCCTGTCATTTTCAGTAGAGCTTGCTGCTTCCAGGCTCTAAGCTGTGATGATTAGTTGAGAGATAGATGTGTGCTGTATACTAAAGCAGTCACATTTAATGGAAACAAACTCTGGGACTCTTGAGTAAAGCCTATGCTAGTTTGTATTATGCCTCCGTGAGCGTAATTAACAAACAGTGCCATCTCGTGGATCAAGCTTAGAAAGGCACCTCTTCTCTATATAACTTGCCAAAGATGTCTTGTTGTTGTTGTTGTTAGGTGCCGTCGAGTCGGTATCCGACTCATAGCGACCCTCATAGGGTTTTCAATGGCTGACTGTTTCGGGATTGACTTGGGAGTGGATTGCCAGGCCCTTCTCCCATTTTTGCTGTACTTGGAATCAAACTCGGGACCTCAGAGACTGCAACGCAGAGCTCTACCAACTGAGCTAAATCCCAGCCCTCAAAGATGTCTTAGTGTAAAGAAAAATGTACCACCTCCTCCTCTGAAGATGCAGCCTCAGCCCAGGGCTGAGTGGAATGTTGGCTTGATTTAGTTCCTCTTTGCTTCTTTGTTGCAGCACCTTGTGTAATACACTAAATGCACTCCTACACATGGGCTACTGAGTAGGAATAGAGATTTGTAGTTGTTGGTGATCATCTTGCTATCATAGAGAGTTCATCTGTGAGAGTGGAGTCAAGAACAGAGATAAGAATCAGAGGGAGACTGATATTATTGGATTTGTCTTCCAGCCCCATTTATATTGCAAGTGACAGGATTTGCTTCTGTTTTAAGGCTGAATAATATTACATGGTATACATACATCACACTTTCTTTATCCATTCTTCTGTTGAAGGACATTTAGATTTCTTTTATATGTTGCCTTTGTGAATAATGCTTCTATGAATGTGGGTACACCCATATTTCTTCATGACCATGTTTTCAGTTTCAGTTTCTTTGGATATATAGTGGGGTGGTAAGATCATATATTATTACTATCAGATTATCATATTATTTTTTTGAAGAACTTTTTCTGTAATGTGTAACAATTTATATTCTGACCAAGAATGTACAAGGATTACCTTTCTCCATATCCTCACCAACATTTATGTATTTTGATAATGACCATTCTAATAGGTGTTATATATCTTTGTGGTTTTGCTTTACGTTTTCTTGATGATTAGAGATGTTGTATACCTTTTTATATGTGTGTTGGTCATCTGGATTTTTTCTTTTGAGAAGTGTCTATTCATGTCCTTTGCACATTATTAACTAGGTTATTTGTGTTTTTGATATTGAGTTGCATAAGTTCCCTGTATATTTTGGATGTTAACTTATGAAATATATGGTGCTATAGTCGGAATGTTCGTATCCCTCAAAATTCACATTTGAAATCCAAGATGATAGTATTAAGGAGCTTTTGAGAAGTTACTAGGTCATGAGAGTTCTGCCCTCATGAATGGAATAGCTTGTTGACCCCTTCTACTACATGAGGACATATAGAAGGTGCCATCTGCAAGGAATTGGCCCACATTAGACACTGAATCTGCCAGCACCATGGTTGGGGACTTCCTAGCCTCCAGAACTGTGAGCAATACATTTTGTTTTATCTATCGATCTATCTATCTATCTATCTATCTATCTATCTATCTATCTATCTCATGGTATTTTATCTTAGTGACCTGAGTGGACTGAGACAGAAATTGGTACTGAGAAGTTGGATGCTGCTGTAATGCATACCTAACAATGTGGAAGTGGATAATGGGGAGAGGCTGAAGGAATTTGGATGTGCATACTAGAAAAATATGTATATTTCCATGAATGGAGCATTGAGGGTGATTCTAATGAGGACTCAGAAGAAGAGGAAAATTATAGAAATGGCCTTTATCCTCTCAGAGATTACCAAAGTAGTCATGATCTGAATGTGGGCAATATTATGAACAGTAAAAACCATTCTGATGAGGTTTCAGATAGAAATTTGGAATGTGTTATTAGAAACTAGAGGAAAGGCAATTTTTGTTACAAAAATTTTTGACAAAATATTTGGCTGAATTGTCTTCATGACCTAGTGCTTACAGGAAGGTAAAACTTCTGAGTGATTAAAAAAATAAAAATTTTTTGGTTTGTTTTTGGGGATGGGGATTTAACATGGGCTTTGTGCATGTTAAGCACAGGGGTTCTACCACTGAGTTACCCTGCCCCAGCCCTGTAAAAGGATCTTTGGTGGAAGAAATCTTTATACATAGTGTTAAGGGTACAGTATGATTTTCCTTAACTACTTATAGTAAAATGTGAGAAAAGAGAAATGAGTTAAGGATGAAATTTGTAATTAAAAGGGAAGCAAAACTTAAAAGATTTACAAAATTCTCACCCTACCTCATTTAAAAAAATGAAACAGTGTGTTTTGGTGAGAAAATCAATGCTGTGGCCATGTGAATGAATTTGTTTGATAGGGAGTAATATGGATAGGCAGAATCCAGGTGCTATTTACCAACACATTGCTTTGAGGAATGATTCTGAAGGTATTTCTAAAATCATGGGCCCAGAGTGCAAAGGCATGGAGGAATAGAAGGATGTCAACAGAGAAGCTTTGGATGTCAGAGGGGCAGGGCCACTACCCATGGCCCCCACTAAGGCCTACAAGAGCCACGGGAGTGGGGCTGCCCCCAACACTTGAGAATGGTAGAGCCACCAGTGTTCAACTGCAGCTTGGGAGAGCCATGGGCATGGGGCTCCAGCCAGTGAGAATAACAGTATGGCTTCACACCATTCAAAGCCGTTGGAGCATGTCTACCTGGAACACTTGTTCTCATCTCCAACCCATTGTGTATTCCAGAAGGTGGAATATGGAGTCAAAGATAATTATTTGCCAGCCTTAAGATTTAATGTTGTTTTCCTGTTGCTTTATGGACTTACTTGGGACTTCTTATCCCTTTCTTCTTTCCTGTTACTCTCTTCAATAATGAGAATGTCTATCCTATGCCTTTTTCACGATTGCATTTTAGAAACAAGTAACTTGTTTGCTTTCATAAAACTCATGGCTGGAGAGGATTTTGCATCCCTCAGAATGAGTCGTACCTTGAGTTTCTGACTTGTATTTGATTTAGATGGTATTTACATGAGACTTTGGATGTTAAACTTTTGAACTGATGCTGGAACAGATTAAAGACTTTGGGGGCAATCAGGATGGAATGCATGTATTTTGCATGTGAAAATATAATTTTTTCTTTTGAGGGGGGCAGAAATTTATTGCTCACGATTCTGGAGACTAAGAAGTCCAAGATCAAGGCACCAATACTTTACTATCTGATGTGGAGCCAGTTGCTTATGGACAGTGCCTTCTTTGTGTCCTAAAAGAAGTGGTAGTGGAGGTGAATCAGTTGGCAGGCCTCTTTTGTAAGGATGTTGTTGTTGCTGTTAGGTGCCATCAAGTCGGTGTCCAACTCATAACGACCCTACATACAACAGGTGAAACACTATTTTCAGTGCTTCTCTGCTGTTCATAGGGTTTTCAATGGCAGATTTTTTTTTTTTTTTTTTTGGAGTGGGTTGCCAGGTCTGTCTCCCAAGCCTGCAGTACCTGATGTTCCCTGGCAGTCTCCCATCCAAGTACTAACCAGGCTCTACTGCTTAGCTTCCAAGATCTGACGGGATCGGATGCCACAGGGCTTTTGTAAGGATACTAATTCCATTTATGAGACAGAGCTCTTATGGTCAAATCACCTCCCAATTATGTCTTAATGAGCCACTGAAAGTTGAAAATACCTGAAGTTGAAAATGCACTTAATGTACCTAGCCTACAGAACATCATGCCTGCAGCCACACCACTGTGGTATCTGATCCCCTCAGATCTCAGAAGCTAAGTAGGGTTGGACCTGGTTAGTACTTGTATGGGAGACTGCCTGGGAACACCAGGTGCTGTAGGCTTGGGAGAAGAACCTGGCAACCCACTCCCAAAAAACAATCAGCCATTGAAAACCCTGTGAATAGCAGAGAAGCACTGACAATAGTGTTTTGTCTGTTGTACATAGGGTTGCAATGAGTTGGACATCTACTCAACGGCACCTAACAACAACAATAACAACAACAGAACATCATAATTTCACCTAGCCTACCTTCATCATGCTCAAAGAATACTTAACATTAGAATATACAGTTATGTAAAATCATCTAATACTAAATATGTCATGTAATTTATTGAGTACCTGCATCCAGAGAGCACGGTCCATATACTATAATATAGAGCATTATTTGTTTGCCCTTATGAACATATGGCTGACTGGGAGCTGTGGTTCGCTGCTACTCCAGCATCATAAAAAAGTATTCTACCAATAAAAGATGAAAATTCAAAATTTGAAATATAGTTTCTATTGAGTATGTATCACTTTTGCACTATTGTGAAGTAAAAAAAAAATTCTAAGTCAAATCATAATTCACTATCTATATGAGTCAGACCTGAACTGATGGTACTTCATACCATCATCATCTATATTTGTTTCATATATTTGAATGGACTAATATTAAGTGCATGTGTACTTACAGCTGAATCTTTTATTGGTATATTATGGCCATTTTTCTCTTTTTACTTAAAGTCTGTTTTGTCTGACACAACTATAGCCACCTTTGCTCTCTTTTGATTGCTATTTGTATGAACTTTCTTCGTCTCTTCTTTTAGTCCTTGTATGTTCTTACCTCTAAAGTGAGTCTCTTATAGGAAGCATTGTTATAGATTTTGTTTTTCTAATCAGTCATCTGCTCTTTACTGTTTGGTTTATGATTTTAATCCATTTACATTTAAAATGATTATTAATAGGTAAGGACTTTGTCATTCCATTAATTATTTTTTGTCTGTTTTGCAGTTTTGTTCCTTTTTTCTTTTCTTGATCACTTCCTTTTTGTTATTTGATGAATTTTATAGTGTTTTTCATATATTCCTTTTCCTTTTATCTTTTATAAGTATATAATCAGTTTTTCCTGTATCTTTACCATGAAGTCTGTGTAAATCTTGTATCTATAAACATCTATTTTAACTTAAGTTCTGTTTGCAACTTAAATTCAGTTGCACACAAAAATGGTCCACTTTTACCCATCCTTCCCCATGTGTCTTGAAGTCAGAATTTACTTCTTTTTATATTATGAATCCATTGCCAGATTTTGGGGGTTATGGTTATTCTTAATACTTTTGTCTTATAAGTTTTATATTAGTTATAAGTAATTTACTTATCACTTATGAGTTATATTATTCTGCATTTGACTATGTATTTAGTTTTGCCTGTGAGATTTACAGTTTCTTATGCTTTACATTGCTCTTTAGCATGTTTTTAATTCCATTCAAAGAACTTTCTGAAGTATTTCCTGTAAGGCAGGTTCAGTGGTGACAAGCTCAGTTTTTTTGTTTGGGAAGACTTTTATGTCTCTTTCATTTATAATGCATATTTTTGCAAGGTATAATATTCTTTAAAAACGTTATTTCTTCATGCTTTTGACTGCATTATCCTATTCTCTCCTGGCTTGTAGGATTTATCTCCAGAAATCTACTGATAGTCTTACAGAGGTTCCCTTGTATGTGACAAGATGCTTTTCTCTTGATGCTTTCAGTTTTCTCTATTTGCCATTGTATTTTGACACTTAGATTATAATATATTTTGGTGTAAACCTCTTTTGGCTCAATCTACTTGGGGTCCTTTGGGCTTCTTGAATCTGACTTTTTTTTCCTCAGATTTGGGAAATTTTTATTATTTCTTTAAATAAGCTTCCTGCCATCTTTCTTTCTTTTACTGAAACTTCCATAGTGCATACTAGTTAACTTGATGATATCTCACAGATCTTGGAGGCTTTTTTCACTTTTTTCACATTCTTTCCCACCTCCATGTGGATGATTTCGAACAATTTATCTTCTAGTCCACTGTGTTTCTTCTGCATGGTTTACTCTGCTCTTGACTTTTTCAGTTTAGTCATGTATTCTTCACCTCTAGAATTTCTTTTTGGTTCTTCATTATCTATCTCTTTGTCTAGCTTCTCCTTTTGTTCTTTTATTGTTTTCCTTGTTTTGTTAAATTTATTTATCCATGTTCACTTATAGTTTGATGAGCCTCTTTAGAGTAACTATTTGAAATTCTTTGGCAATTTAAGAATCTCCATTTTTTGGGAGGTGGTTATTGGAAATTTATTGTGTCCCTTTGGTGGTATTGTACACATTTTCTTGGTTCTTCTTGGTCTTTGTAACTTTGGGTATTTGTAAGTTTGAAGTAGTAGTCACCTTTAGACTATGTGAGGTGTGTTTGGTAAAGGAATACGTTTACTTATATGAGGGTAGGGGCATGGGAGCACTGCCTGATGGGGGCTCATTGTAGCATATTGTGATACTGGGTCTAGTAGCACGGGGTTGTGGGGGCATGCGGTGGCTCCAAGTCCAAGACAAAGGGGGTCAGTGTCTTGTTTGCTCAGGTAGTTGGGTCCCCTCTCATTCTCTATTGCATGATCATTGGGTAGAAAGAGTTGTGAGGGGTCTGTGGTGGGTGTTGGGGCCCTTATTAGCACTTCTGGTTCTGGCAGTGGGGTCTGGGGCCAGATATGTATATGCACAGCTATAGGGTTTAGCTGTGAGAGTGTGCATACTGCTTGCAGCTGGAACTGGTTTGGTTGTGGGCATGTGTGTTTTGGTTGCTCCAACCAGTGGTCACACTGTTTGGTGTGACTCAGACAATTGGAGTTGGTGAAATTCAAAAACTGCTACACCCTCAGTGGCAAAAGCTTTTGGGGTCTATAGTGATGAACATTACTGTTGGGTTTCTCAGCAGTGGAGGATCCTGAGGTCTTCTGCAGAGTAGGCCACTGGGCACCCTGGTAGAACCTGCCATGTGGCTCATGCTGATAGCCCACGGTCTTCTTTTTGGTTGCTAGCTGTTTCCACATCTCTCTCTTATGTCATTCTCCCTAGTGCTCTTCTGGGTAGAGTGAAACTGATGCAAGTCCTTGGGGAAGTGCTCCCAAAGGGTGAGGAAACAGATTGCTTCACCTTGTTCTCTTTTTCTTTGCAAGTAGGTCTTGTTGGCCAGGAAGTTTCCTATTTTTTAATTTTTTAATTTTTATTTATATATTTATTTTTTGTGGTACTGGGGGTTGAACCCAGGGCCTCATGCCTGCATGCTCTGCAAGTGCTGGACCACTGAGCTGCATCCCCAGCCCAATTTTTCTACTTTTTGAGACAGGGTCTCACTAAGTTACGCAGACTGCCTCTGGTCTTGAACTTGCGATCCTCCTGCCTCCGCCTCCCAAGCCGCTGGGATTACAGGAGTGCGCCACTGTGCCCGGCTTGGAAGTTTCCTATTATTGCTGAGCATTGCCATCCTCAGGGACAGGTTGATTCAAGCAAAGACTATTCTTCCTCCTTTTTTGAGCAGTTAGTTTTTGTTCCACTGTGTTGTTGCATTTCGTAACTGGAGTTCTGAGCTTGCCAAGAGTAAATTTTTAAAAATGGATAGCTGTCTGATCTCTATATTTTTCTTGGGAGAGGAAGACTGAAACCTCTTATTCTGTCAGTTTGCTGATGTCCCCTATTATCAGTTTTGTTTTTGCTGAAATGATGAGTTGAGCTTCCTGTGATGTGCAACTGAAAAATTTTAAGCAGAAGAATGATATGGTCTGCAGATCACATTTTCTTTTCTGCTACTTTTTAAAAAATTTGATGGCTATCAGTGAATAATTCTATTGGTTAGTTTTTTTATTACTATAACAAAATAGCTGAGTCAGACTAACTTTATAAAGAAGTGAGGCTTGTTTAGCTCATAGTACTGGAGTTTCAAGAGAATGACACTGGCATCAGTTTAGGACTGTTGAGGGTCCTCCTGGCTATGTCACATCATGGCAGAGGCATGTGTGCGAGAGAGATTATATCTTGAAAACAGGAAACCACAGAAACTGGGTAGGAACAGACTCAGGCTTTTATAACAATTCTTTCATGAGCACTAATCAGAGTTCCATGAGAAATTCCATATTCCTTTCCAAGTGCAAGCCCCCAAATGATTTAAGAACCTTGCACCCCTTAAAGGTTCTACCACTTCACTGCCAACTTGGGATCAAATTCCTTATATGTGGTCTTGAGGGATAAACCACATCTAAACCACAGCAATAATTAATTTTTTTTCTTCTTTTGTTCATGGTTGTGATACACAGTACATTTGTTTTGCTACTTTCCCTTGAAGTTGTTTTGCCTTGCATTAATAATTCAGTCTCTTCAAGTTAGACTCTGCTCATTTGCTTCTTTCCATAAACTGCATAGTACATGGTGTAGTAGTGTCATAGCCTTGACATCATAAGGTTTAGATTTGAATTCTGTATTCTTAATTATTAGCTCTTTGACTAGATGACTCTTAATTTCTCTGAGACTTAGGTTCCCCAAAAACATGACGAAGGGTTTCCACTCCCCACCCCCACCTGTTTGTGTATCTGGATCTTTGGCTGTAAGCCAGGTATATATTAAAGCAAAGTGAAAACTCACGGAATTCACCTATGTTTTTCCTTGGTCCTGAGGATTCTGGACCTTGTCTGCTTTTTTCTTTTCACTTTTGAGTCTTTTCATTTCTTTCATATGTAATGTCCAGAGCTTTTAGTTTTTATTAGTAGTAGGAGGAATAAGGAAAAATACATTTTCCTGGGCACAGAAGTTCTGAGCTCATTTTTAAAACCATAGAATTAATCGAATTTTAGAATTGAAAGGCATTTTCAAATTCTTATAGTCCTGTGATGGTTAAATTTGTATTTCAGCTTGACTGATGCACTGGGTTCCTGAAATTTGATTAAGCATTATTCTGAGTAAGGGGTTGAGGTTTAGCTCAGTTGATAAGAGTGCTGCTCTGCACTCTCTGAAGACCCAGGTTTGATTCCCAGCACCACAAAAATGGGAGAAGGATGTGGCAATCCACTTCCAAAGCAATCCTGAAACAATCAGCCATTGAAAACCCTATGAGGGTCACTATGAGTTGGACCCAACTCCATGGCACCTAACAACAACATTATTCTGAGTGTTTCTGCTAGGCTGTTCTTGGATGAGGTTAACATTTTAATCAGGAGAGTAAAGCACATTACTTTTCACAGTGTGGGTAGACTCCATGCATTTAGTTGAAGGCCTAAATAGAATGAAGACCCACTTTCCCCCAAATAAGAAAAAAATTCTTTCACAGACTGCCTTGAGCTATATTTGTACTGTTAGCTTTTCTGCATCTCAAACCTGCCAGTCTACACTGCACATTTGGATTTGCTAAGCCTCCATATATATGTGTGTATGTGTGATATATGTATATGTATATACATATGTATATATAATGACTTTCCTGATTAATATCAGCTAGCTAATGGCAAAACCCACTATATTTAAAAAGAAAGGGTGAAAAAAAATCCATAGGAAGTGATTTTGTAATGCACTACATGGTTCGTTGGATGGGAATAGTTCTAAGCTTCTAAGTTGTAATTTCCTTTGGTACCTATTGGATAGTTCTATTGGATATTATTAAACAGCAAAATTAACATAATTTTTCATCATTATTCCCAGTCTCATTTTCTTTGCCATATAAAAAAACCTGATAATTGTAATTGGTCCCTTCCTGTCCAGATCTAATGCATTTTCACATGGTTACCTTTTTTTCCTTGTAAAGTCTATTAAAATTTTGGTATTACTTTGTCTTACATTTATTTTGAGAATTTATAATCCTTTTCATCATGTTATTTTTAATTGACATACAATAAATTTCACGTTTAAAATATACAGTTTGCTAAGTTTGACATATGTATACACCTATGAAATTGTTACCATAATGAAATTAATGAGCGTATCTATTACTTCCAAATTTCCCCAGACCCCTTAGCAATCTTTTCTTGCTACCCTTCTTCTATCCTCGGGCAACTAATGCCTGTCACTGCGAATTAGTTTGCATTTTGGAGAATTTAAAAAATATTTATGATTGTGAATGTATATATAAAATTATACATTATGTTTTCCTTTTTTGTATGTCTGCTTTTCATTCAGCATAACTATTTTGTAATTCTTTTTTTTTTTTTTTTTTTGAGACATGGGCTATGTAACCTTGGCTAGCCTTGAATTCTGTCTGTAGCCCAGGCTGGCCTTGAACTTGTTTTCCTCCTGTGTCAGCCATCTGAGTGCAGTAATTACAGGTGTGTGCTACCATACCTGGCTTGCAATTAATTTTTCCTATAAGTATTTGAAGTTTTTTTCTTTTTATTGCTCAATAGCATTCCATTGTGTGTATGTAGAGCACTTTGTTTATCTGAGCGCCTTTCGGTGACCCATGTAGGTTGTTTTTGGTTTGGTTGGACATTCATATGCAAGTCTTTGTGTGGATGTATACTTTCTTTTTCTTGTATAATTACCTAGGAGGGGAAGCTTGGATTTATATGGTAGATATATGTTTACTGTATTTGTTTTGTTTTGTTTTTTTTGAGACAGGGTGTCATTGTGTAGCCTACGCTGGCCTCAAACTCACTATGTAATACAGGCTGCTTCAAAATCATGAAGCAGCCTCAGCCTCCTGCCTCAGCCTCCCTAGTACAGAGACTACAGGCCTGTACCATCACACACAGCTTTTATTTTGGTTTTTAAAAAATTATCAAACTGTTTTCCAAAATGATTGTTCCATTTTACGTTCCCACTGGTAGTATATGAGGGAATCAGTTTCTTTTCATTCTCAACATTTGGAATGGGTAATCTTTTATTTTAGCTATTCTAATAGTTATATAGGGCTATCTCATTTTGGTTTTAATTTGTATTTACCTAATGACTAATGATGTGGAACATCTTTTCATGGTCTCTTCTTCTTTGGTGAAGTGTACATCCAAAAATTTTTGCCTACTTTTATATATTGACTTCTTTGTTTTTTATTAGCATTAATATATTTTATTAATGAGGTCTGAGAGTTCTATACATATTCTGAATACAAGTCCTTTGTCATATATGTGGTTTGCAAACATTTTTTCCTAGTCTGTATCTTTTCATTCTCTTAGTAATCGCTTTGCAAGTGTATAATTTCTTAATTTTGATGAAATCAAGTTAATCTGTTTTAAATTCATGTATATGATATTTAAGATAAAGAATGTACCAGATTAGTTTGCTTATTTTACCTTTATGCATGCAAGATGGATTGAAATAAAATTTTGAAGCTTTTTGTTTAACAAAAGCATATTACAAGTATTTTTATCTTCAGCGCTGAAAATGTCAGCTAAAATATTCATACTTAAAAGGGCATTTACTTATATCAAGCTAAACAACCAATTGAAAAAGACCTTCCTCCCTTTTTTTGGATTCCAGGTGGCTTAAGAGACTCCTTTGTTAATAATATTTGTAAGGGTGGTTTTATCTTAGAGAATGAAACAGAGATGATTACAATTACAACTTTACACATAGCCCATATATTAGACTTATGATGTTCTTGTGAATGCTTTCTTATGATGTTCTTGTGAATGCAGTTTTGTTTATCAGGACAGGCCTTCTGCCTCAGAGTATGCTCCCTTCTGCAGTTGTAGGAGCGAGAATATTTGTATCTCTTCGCACTTTTCTGAGGTTCCTTTCACTAGCATTTGGAAAGCCTTTGTTCTCAGAGTTAAACCAGAGACTCCATTGGTTACTAGTTCCTTGAGGAAAAAAAGCATTTTTGATATTTACAATATGCCTACACATGCTTATCTACATATGCATTAATATACAGTGCACACACACATATATATTTATATACTTCTATGCACATAAATTAACATAAACATATACATAATAGAGTTGTTAGCAGAGATTTGTCTGTCTTTTGATTTTAAAGAAAATGTTCTCAAGTTCCTCATCAAATATACTGCAGAAGTTTGCTTCAGAATTATAATGGTCACCTCTTGTTCGGCGATCCTTCACTGTTAAACTGTTATCTCCTGTGATTGTTCTCTGTTCTCTGCTTTCTGCCTGTTCAGATGTATAATATCCCGTATCACTCTCACAAAGCATTTGCATGGACAGTATGTGTAGTAGCCTCTAGTAAATGTTTAAGTAGATGAAGCGGTGAGGGGAGGGTTGTAACAAGATGATTTATTCAAAATGGAATAATTATGTTTTTTTCCCATGCTCCTACTTCTTGTGTCTTGCCGTATTCTCCCTCTCCTTCCCTCCCCTTTGACGCCATCTCTATTTTTTCTGTCATCTCCATTTTCTTTTCTTTTGCTTTTCAAATTTTGGAAAGATTTAAGTTTCTTTTGTTCATCCTTTAGCTAAGGAATTTTCCTAAACACAGGCAGAAACCTTAATGCCAGCCAGTTAAAAATTAAATATAAAATATTTTATTTCTACTACATAAATGTGTATGTTTGTGCACATTTACATCATAGAAACAGTGGTGTCATATTTATACCTGTTACTCTGTAACTTGCTTATTTTGGGTGCTATAGGATGGGTATTTTCATGTTATTAAAGTACATAGGAAAGATAATTCATTTAATATTAAACACTTAGGGTGTTAATGCTATATTATAGTAAATATACTTGAACACATTAGTTTTTTGAACACAAGAGTATTTTTGTTAGATTCTTTGACATGAGTTTTAAATTAAATGTGAATATATTTATTATATCTTGAAGGATATTGCTAGATCCTTCTAGTGGCAGTCTCCACTAACAGTATGTGAGAGCATTTTTGGTCTCTAGTCTCAACAGTATTGGATATTATAATTTTAATTTTTGCTAATGTGATGATATAAGTGTTATATGATTGTTGTTTTACATGACTTGTTAATTGGATCACATGTTTGTAATGCCTAACTTTAATGTAAATACTATGATATGCATTAAAAGATACTGTTTATAATCCTAAATAAGGAGATACAAAGCAGCTGATATCCTATTATTTGTGACACAATTTCCTTCTAACAGCCATATTATATTTTTAAGACAACTAATATTTCTCTTTACCTTTTCCATTTCATATGATTAATTGCAAACATATTTAAATAGATAATTATAGTGATAATAAAGATGATGGGGATATTATTATTTCTCTATTATTGTACATTATAACTTTTTTTTGTCTTTCTAAGAAACCCAATTTTATTTTTAATGAGATTTCAACTTTGTAATGATAGTACTTGGTGTTTATGATGCTCAATGAGCTTTTTAAAAATTATAATTATTAGCACATATTAATTATACAAATTATTTTCATTGTGGTATTTATAGACATGCATATATCATTCTTTGATCATGTCCATCCTCCCTTCTTTTATTCTCTCCCCTACCCTCTCTCTACTTTCCGGTCCCTAATAGTTCCTCCTCTACTCTCTGGCCATCTTTTTAAAATTAAGTTTCCTCATATGAGAAAAAACAGGTGATAGTTGTCTTTCTGTGCCTGGCTTATTTCACTTAGCAAGTCTTCCAGTTCTATCCATTTTCCTACAGATGACAGAATTTCATATTTCTTTATGACTAAAAGTCCATGTTGTGTGTGTGTATTTGTAATATTTTCTTTATCCATTCATCTGTGAACATTCACTTAGGCTCATGTTGTATCTTGGCTATTGTGAATAATGCTGCAGGAAACATGGGCGTGAAGTTCTGTCTTTTGTAGCTGACTTTATTTTCTTCAGATACTCACCCAGGAGTAGGATAACTAGATCATATGGTAGTTCTATTTTTAGTTTTTTGAGGACCCTCCATACTATTTTCCATAGTGACTATACTAATTTACACACCTAGCAACAGTGTGCAAGAGTTCCTTTTACTCCACAGACTCACCACAATTTGTTATTTTGTATATTTTTTGAAAGTAGCCATTGTAACTAGGGTGAGATAGAATCTGGGTGCAGTTTTGATCTGTATTTCCCTGATGGCTAAAGATATTGATCAATTTTTTTCATGTATTTATTGGCCATTTGCACTTCTGTTTTTGTTCTCTTCTTTATTTATAAATATTGTTGGAGTACAGAGTAATAAGACTTTGGCTATATCCATTATACAACCGTTACATCACTTTTGCTTAGCCATTTGTCAACTTATATATTTTATAGAATCATAGTTCTTATATATTTATAAAGATGCATCATATATTTTGGGGCAATCCTCTCCCCCTTTGGCTGGCCCTCTTCTTTATTTCCCCTCCTCTTTCCTCCTTCTTTAACCTCTTCTCCCCTCTGATTTGCTCCCCACTTGTTTCAGTTTTGTTCAAAATTTCCTTTCATAGATAAATGTGGTTGATCATTTTTATTTATCTACATATATATAGTTTTTTTCCTTTAGGTTAGGATAAGCTCCTACATGTGAGTGAGAACAGATGGCATTTTTCTTTCTGGGACTGGGTTCATTCACGTAAGATGATGTTCTCCAGTTCTATCCATTTTGCTGCAGATGACATAATTTTATTCTTCTTTATTCCTGAGTAATATTCCATTGTGTATATATACCACAATTTTTCTATTCATCTATTGAAGGATATCTTGGTTGATTCCATACCCTTGCGATTGTGAAGAATGCTGCATTAAATATGGAAGTGCAGGTGTCCCTGTGGTATGATGACTTATCTTCCTTTGGGTGTATTTCCAGGAGTGGTATAGCTGGGTCATATGGCTGTTCTAGTCTTCTTTTGCTAAGGTACCTCCATATTTATTTCCAAAGTGGTTGAACTAATTTTCAGTTCCACCAGCAGTGTGAAATGATTCCTTTTTCTCCACATCCTTGCCAGCATTTGTTATTATTTGCTTTGTTAATCTTGACCATTCTTATTGGAGTGAGATAGAATTTCGGAATAGTTTTGATTTGCATTTCTGTAATGGCTAGGGATATTGAGCATTTTTTCTTGTGTTTATTGCCATTTGTACTTCTTCATTTGAGAACTTATCTTTTAATATGTGTCTGTTCAGATCATTTTCCCGTTTATCAATTAGATTACTTGTTCTTTTGTTAAGTCTTTTGAAGTCTTTACTCTGAATATTAATTCTCTTCAGATGAACAGCTGGCAAACATTTTCTCCCATCCTGTAGGCTGTCTCTTCACTCTGTTGATTGTTTCTTTTGCTGTGCAAAAACCTTTTTAAATTTGATATAATCCCATTTGCCATTTCTTACTTTTGTTTCCTGAGCTATTGGAGTCCCCTTAAGGAAACATTGCCAATTACCAATCTTTTGAAGTGTTTCCCCTACATTTTCTTTTACAGTTTCAAAGTTTCAAGTCTTACATTAAGATTTTTGATTTATTTTGAGTTGATTTTTGTACAGGGTGAGAGATAAGGGTCTAGTTTTAATCTTCTGTATGCGAACACTCAGTGTCTTATTTTGTATTTGTGTTTGTGTGTGTGTGTGTCTGTGTGTGTGTGTGAATGTGGGTGGCACTGTTACGAGTGGGTTTGCTTTCCTGATTTCTTTCCGCACAAGTTCATTACTGTGTACAGGAAAGTTACTGATTTTTGTATGCTGCTTTTGTATCCTGCTACTTTGCAGAAAGTGTTTATCAGATCCAAGAGATTTTTGGTTGGGTCTTTAGGATTTTCTATGTATAGAATCATATCATATGCAAACACGAGTATTTTAACTTTTCCCTTTCCTATTTGTGTGACTTTCATTTCTTTCTCTTGCCTGATTCCTCTGGCTAAAGTCTCAAGTACTATATTGAATGTGAGTGATGAGAGTAGATACTCTTGCCTTATTCTTGATATTAGAAGAAATGCTTTCAGTTTTTCTTCAGTTGGTTTTATTTTGTTGATATATGACCATCTATAACTTTATTATGATGAGAAATAATACTTCTATGCCTAATTCATTTAGAGCTTTTATCTTGAAGGGATGTTAAATTTTACTAAAGCCTTTTTAAAAATTTTTGTATCTATTGAGATGATCATGTGATTGTTAGCTTTGACTCTGTACACTATATTACTTTTACTTTATTTTTTGGTATTGGAGATTGAACAAGGGCCTCACACATGCTAGGTAAATGATCCACCACTGAACTATATCCCTACCCCTTTTTTTTTTTTCATTGTGAGATAGGGTCCTGCTAATGTTGCCCAGGCTGGCCTTGAATTTACAATGCTTCTACCTCAGCCTCCTGAATAGCTAGGATTATAGGTGTGCACCTATCCTAACCAGTATTACATTTATTGATTTGTATATGTTGAACTATTCTCCCATCCCTGGAATGAAATCCGTTTCATCATGGTGTATGATCATTTTAAAGTGTTGCTTAATTATATTTATATATATTTTATTGAGGATTTTTATCTCCACTGATCTATGTTGTTGTTGTTGTTAGGTGCCGTCAAGTTGTGTCCGACTCATAGCGACCCTCATAGGGTTTTCAATGGCAGATTGTTTTCAGGATTGCCTTGGGAGTGGGTTGCCACGGCCTTCTCCCATGTTTGCAGTGCTGGGAATCGAACTAGGGACCTCAGAGACTGCAGAGTGGTGCTCTACCAACTGAGCTAAATCCCAGCCCCTTCCACTGATCTATAGGTTTTTTTTTTTTTCTGTTGTTATTGTTGCTGTGTTTTGTCAGGTTTGGGGATCATGATACTACTAGCTTTTTGAGATGTCTTGGGAAGCATTTCTCCCCTATTTTATGGAATAGTTATAGTAGTATAGTTGCTAGTCCTTCTTTAAAAGTCTAGTAGAGACAGCTCCTGTGGTGCATCCTTATTATCCTAGTTCCTCAGGAGGCTGAGGCAGGAGGATCATGAGTTCAAGTCTGGGGTAGCTTGCATAACTTAGCAAGACCCTGTCTCAAAATAAAAGATTAACAAAAATGGCTAGGGGGGCGCAGCTCAGTGGTAGAGCACTTGCCCAGTATGTGCAAGATCCTGTATTCAACCACCCAGGACTGAAGGGAAAAAAAGTCAGGTAGAATTCAGCAGTGAACACATCATGCTCTGGTTCTGGGCCTTTCATTATTGGAAGATGTTTTATTACTGAGTAAATCTCATTACTTCTTGTTGATCTGTTTAGATATTTTTGTTTCTGTTTTGATAGATCATTTGCATCCAGAAGTTTGCCCATTTCTCTAGGTTCTTTAATTTATTGGCATTTACTTGTTCAAAACATTCCCTGATGATTCTTTGAATTTTAGTGGTTATCTATTTTAATGTTTTCTTTTCCACCTCTCATTTTATTTATTTGGGTCTTTTCTGTCTTTCTTTTGATTAGTTTAGCTAAAGGTTTTTTTTTTCAATTTTGCCTGTGTTTGTAAAGAACCAATGCTTAACTTTATTGATCTTTAAGTCTGTATTTCATTTATTTCTCCTTTGATATTCATTATTTTTTCCCTTCTCCTGACTTTAAGTTTGGCTCAGGGGTTTTGTGCGTGCGCGCGCGCATACGTGTGTGTGTGTGTGTGTGTGTGTGTGTGTGTATGTGTGTGTGTGATCTTTGGAGGTTGAACCCAGGACCATACACGTACTTTGAAGGGCTCTACCCTGAGCTGCACCCCCAGCTCATTTTTTATTATCTTTTTTTAAAAAAATTGTTAATGTACAACTTAATTTGATTCATTCTGACGTGCATTTCATTGTGACATTTCCATATATGCATTTTGTTGTACATTACACGGATAAATTCCCACTTACCCTCTTGTGCACTTCCTCCCCCCATTTCACCCCCCTCTACCAAAGACCTCTCTTCTGTTTGCTTGTCTTTTTGTGGTAATATTTTTCTGTATATCCTTGGATCCCAATTATGTTTA
>VMDO01007138.1:0-93971 GCA_007922755.1 Pedetes capensis | reverse complement strand
GTGTGTGTGTGTGTGTGTGTGTGTGTGTGTGTGTGTGTGTGTGTGTGTACACATACATATGTATGTATGTGTATGTATGGGGGAAGGACCTGGCATCCCACTCCCAAAAGAATTAGCCTTAGTAAACCCTATGAATGGTAAAGAAACACTGACATAGTGCTGGGCATGGTAAAGTGTTGGGTAGTGTTTCGTTCTGTTGTACACAGGATCACTATGAGTTGGACCTAACTCAATGGCACTTAACATGTTTACACACATATATACATCCCCCAGGCTGCCCCTGAACTCCTGGGTCCAAGCTATCTTCCTGCCTCAGCCTCTCAAGTAGCTAGAGTTACTAGTGTAGGCACTGCACTCAACTTCCTGACTGATTTTTGACCAAGGTATGAAAGCAGTCCAGTGAAGGGCAGGTGGACTTTCAAGGTTTGGTACTGAAGCACCTGGGTATCTATGCAGGAAAAAAGTACATTGGTCTAAACCTCATGCTACATAAAAAATTTAATTCAAAATGGGCAATGAACTTTATTTTAAAATGTAGACCTATAGCCAGGTGTGGTGGCATACTCCTGTAATCCCAGCAGCTCAGGAGGTGGAGGCAGGAGGATTGCAAGTTTGAGACCAGAGGCAGTCTGCGTAACTTAGCAAGACCCTGTCTCAAAAAGTTAAAAAAAATTAAAAAAAATAAAAAAAAGGGCTGAGGGTGCAGCTCAGTGGTCCAGTACTTGCAGAGCATGCAAGCGGGAGACCTTGGGTTCAACCCGCAGTACCACAATAAATAAATAAATAAATAAATAAATAAATAAATAAATAAATAAAGTAGACCTATAAACACTTTAGAATAAAGCTAGGTGAAAAGCTCTTAGACCTAACACCAAAAACCCAATCCATAAAATGAAGATGGTTACATTGGGTAGACCTCATTGCAATAAGAAAACTTTTGCTATGTGAAAGATCCTGTTATAAGTTCCAGAGTGGTAGAAAATATTTACAAACCACATATCTGACAAAGGACTTATATCTAGAATATATAAAGAACTCTCAAAATGAAACAATATAAAACCAAATAATCCAGTCAAGACATGGGCAAAAGATATGAAAAGACATTTCAATGAAAAGGGTATAGAAATGGCAAATAAGCACATTAAAAGATATTCAGCACCATTGTTGTTGTTGTTAGGTGCCATCAGGTCGGTGTCTGACTCATAACCACCATCTGTACAACAGATGAAACAATATTGTAAGTGCTTCTCTGCACTGATTGTTTTTTGGGAGTGGGTTGTCCGCTCTTTCTCCCGAGCCTACAGCACCTGGGGTTCCTAGGCAGTCTCCCATTCAAGGACTAACCAGGCCCTAGCCTGCTTAGCTTCCGACATCTCATGGGATTGGACACCACAGGGGTATGGCTGCAGGCTAACGCCATTAGCCATTACAAAAATGAAAATTAAAACTATACTGAGAAGTCAGATGTTGTGGCACAGGCCTATAATCTCAGTACAGATTGTGAGTTGGAAGGAAGCCTGGGCTACATAGTGAAATTCTCTCTCAAAACAATCAAACAAAAACCTACAATAAAATATCACTACACACCTATGAGAATGGCTAGAAGTAGAGAAAATGTCAAATGTTATGAGGGAACTGGATCGGTTTTATATTGCTGGGAGAAAGGGGGTGGAAATTGGCCCAGCCACATGGGAAAATACATCAGCTGCTTCATGTAGAATCGAACATATACTTAGAGTCCAGCAATTACACTTTTGAACATTTATCCTACAGAAATGGAAATTTGTATTCACACAAAAACTTTTACATAAATAATCATAAGGGCTTTTTTTTTTTTGTCATAACCCTAAACTGGAAACAACCCAAATGTCCGTCAGTGGGTGCAGATAAACTGTGGTACATTCATATCATGGAATGCTACTCATTAATAAAAACCAACTATTGATATCCAACAACCTGGATGGATCTCAAGGGAATTATGCTATGTGGCTTAAAGAAAGCCAAATTTTAAAAAGTTACCTACAGTGTATTCCTTTATGTAACATTCCTGAAATAGCAAAATTATAGAGAGGCAGAATTGATTAATAGCTGCCAGGGATTAATGATTACGTATGGGGGATTGAGTATATGAGCTGTCCAACATAGGGTTGCACAGAACTATAAACATGCATGCCAATGACTGTGTATAAAACTGTGGTGGTGCACATCTGTAATTCCACCACTCAGGAAGTTGAGACAGGAGAATTAGTGCAAGCCTGAGGCTAGCCTGGTCTACATAGTGTATTCCAGGCCAGGCTGGGCTATCCAGCAAGACCTGGTCTCAAAAAGAATCTGATGAAGAAGCTCTGTGGATTGTATGTGGATTTCATCAGCCTCCTGGTTCTTGTGCTCTACTAAAGCTATGCAAGAAAGATGTTGCAACTGAAGGAAACTCAATAAAGAGCCACAAAGATCTTCCTGTATATATTTTGCAACTTTCTGTGAATCTGTACAATTATTTCATAGTAAACAGTTAAAAGAACAAAAGTCAGATGTTTAGAAGATGTTGAGAAATACTGGCATGTTGAACAACAAAGTCAGAATAACTACACAAAATGAGTCATGTCAGCAAAACTGAACATGAATGGACTTGAGGACTAAGATGTGTTAGGGGAGTGTTTAAAGGTATCTTTAGATTATCTTTAGAGCAAGAAGCAGGGACAGTTAAGTGCACTGCCAGTCCTATCATTAATATGAATTATAACAACAATGAAAGCCTTAACTTTTCTATTTGTATTCTGCTTAGGTTTCCTCTGTCAAGAAGAATGTTCTTCAGAGTAACATTGGTGGGAAAAAAATATATTACAAGAAAAGATGTAAAGGCTGAAGTAGTGGAGGTAAGAGGTCTAGGTAGGTTCGATGCCCCAGACTCATAGGAGTAAATGCTGAAATAGAAATGTTCTCCCTCATATGTTGGAGCTGAGTCTTACTTAAAGGAAGAAAAAACCCACACATAAGTACGTATATGAAAATGCACAATTAAACTTAGCAAAGGGGGTAAAATATATGGTAGAAAGGAGGAAAGGGACTACCAAAGGGAAGTGAAGATTGTGGAAGGTGGGAAGGGGAGGAGAAAAAATGTAAAGGGATAAAGGGGGAGAGGATAATCTCGATGTAAGCAAAGCAACTTCATGAATACATGGGAAAAATAGAGGAACATAACCCAAGTATGCATATGAGTTTTACTACATATTAGTCAAAGGTTTTCATATGCCTTGTAGGTTGAAAAAAGTGCAACCAAAAATGATGTAATAGTTGCACAATGGAAAAAGCCAACGTTGTATTACTCTGTACCCCACCAACAATTATAAGTAAAGGGGGAAAAAAAAAGAAAAATCCTTGAGACACGGTGCTGGGCATGGTGGCACATGCTGGTAACCCCAGGGACTGAGGTAAAAGGGTAGTGAATTGGAGGCCAGAGGAAATCTGTGTACTTTATAGAGACCCTGACTCAAGATAAAAATTTAAAAAGAGGGGGCTGGTGGTGCAGTTTAGTGGTGGAGCTCTTGTAAAGTATGCACAAGACCCTGGGTTCAACCCTTCAGTACAGCAAATACATAAGTAAGTTAAGTATAACTTTAAAAGGGACTGGCAGTGTGGCTCCGTGGTGGAGCACTTACCTAAGATGCATGAGGCCCTGGATTCAACCACTGTTGTTGTTGTTAGGTGCCGTCGAGTTGTGTCCAACTCATAGCGACCCTTGTAGGGACTTCAACGGCTGATTGTTTCAGGATTGCCTTGGGAGTGGGTTGTCACGTCCTTCTCCCATTTTTGTGGTGCTGGGAATCAAACTTGAGACCTCAGAGTCTGCAGAGTGGCACTCTACCAACTGAGCTAAATCCCAGCCTGGGTTCAACCACTAGTACTACCAAAAGGAAAAAAAGAAAGAAAGAAAAAAGAAAAGAAAGAAACCAGATACACCAGAACGTATGTCAGTCCAAAGTTCCTAAGTTTCAAAAAAGTTAGAAACAAGTGCATCCCAGAGAGATATTGTCCACAAGGACAAATATAAAGGCTCTAGTTCAAGTTCCAGTGCTCCATGGCTGAGGTGGGAACAGGCCCTGGAATTTTGTTGGATCCTAATTGCAACAAGGGGCTGGGGTTTGGCTCATTTGGTAGGGTGCTGCTTTGTGCTCTCTGAGGCCCTGGGTTCAATATCCAGCACCCCCAAAATGGGAGAAGGATGTGACAGCCCACTCCTGATACAAACAGCCGTTGAAAACCCCATGAGGGTTGCTATGAGTCAGACCGGACTCGAGGGCACCTAACAACAACAACAACAACAATTACAATCAGAGCCCAGGGTAGGCTGTGGCGACTGTTCAGGAAACCAAAGCCATCTTTGTGTAATCTTTTCACAATGTACATGTATATCAAATCATCACACATAAACTGAAAATACATACAATTTTTATTTGTCAATCAACTTTAAAAAAACTGATAAAAAGAAAAGAAAGGAGACAGAGTACCTTGTTTGCAGAACAGATGGTGGAATAAGGGGTTTTGCTGCTAGAGAGTAAGGCTGGGTGTGGGAAGGGTGAGAAGCCACACTCGAGGGCTAGAAGGAGGGAGACACAGAATATTTTGCCTCTAGAATGTCCCGTGAAACTTAACCTCATCACTCATTTTTAAGATTAACTTTAGAGAGAAATGGGTATACTTCAAAAGCTTCTCAAGCTCACTTCTAAAAGTTTCTGCAGTGTGTGGTTAAATTTCCCCCAGTATCTCTGAGTAGTTAAAAAAATGTTTACCATTTTATCAAGCAGTGGATGGCAGCATTGTGGATTTCAATAATGACAACAATAGAGAAAAATAAATGAGAATATGACATTGCAAATGTTTTTTAGGGATTTTTCAGTGAGTACAAAAGGAAGGAAGGAAGAAACTCTTATCGCAGGAAAAAGTATAAATAGATGAAGGTGCCTGTAGCCATTCAGTCCTGAAAAACAAGTTACTTTATTTATCTCAATAAGCCTGTTGGGGTGGCCATGTTGTGGAACCTCACAATGATTACTTTTGACAATAGCACTTGCCTAGAAAGTTCCTATGTTCCCAGATCTTTGAATTAGAAAGTAGGAAGTTGTGGGTGCATTAAGAGAATGTTCCATCCACATGAGAGTGGTGAAATGTTTCCCGTTCACATCACCCACAACTGGAGTCAGAAATCTGGGATGAGCCCTTGACTCTTGCCCTACTTGGCCTGTTCCTGCCATTCTAGTTCTCTTGTTCTGACTTCCAGTACCCCCAGGGCATTCTCTCCTTTCTTCCTGCACCTCCACTACCCTGTCATCTCCCATTACCAAGCTCCTTGGCCCTCACCTATGTTCTCCAGCCCATCCCCATCTGCAGCGGGCAGCCTCAGGCACACTGGTGCTTCTGAGCCCCACTTTTGCCCCTCCAGCTTCCCCATGGCCCTCAGGGTAAAGTTTACACCCCAAGGTCCCAGCTTCAGTCCCACTGATCCTCCCTCCCAGTTCTGGCCCAACAATACGGAGCTGCCTGTATTTCTCAGAATACTCCTTGTGAGTCTAATATAGACATGGAGCGCCATGCTCCACCTTGCCACTCTCTCCTTCCTGTGAGTAACTCCCTCTATCCCTTCAGCTTCAGAGGATGCATCAGCTCTGACTTCCAGGCTCCACACCAGGTTAGATCCTTCCACAATGTCCTGCAAAAATCTGAGTGACAGCTGATGACCAACTATTTAGAAAAGGTAAGCTTATAGAGGGGCTTATCCTGCTCCCCTCCTGCCACCACTATAAAGTGTGGGTTCCTCAAGGCCAGCAACAATGGTTAGTTATGTCTCTCTCCTTGGTGCTGAGGGTGGTGCCCAGCAGGTATGATATACTGGATATGTTTGATCAGCTGAATTCTCTAGAACATTTTCTGTATCTTAAGAAGTTGCATATGCAGAACATTGCACTCTGCACTGTTCAAAATAGTCAGCAATGGTTATAGTCATCTGCACACATGCCTTTCTCTGTTTATCACCTCATAAATTCTCAGAGGCAGTACACCAGACCCTTCATTTTTGTACCCCTGTCCCTTCTTGCCATGGACTTTCAAAGACAGACGCTGGATAAGAGAGACACTCAGAGCTGTCATTGGCCCCACATAAGCAACTTCCAGTAATGCCTAGGAGTGGGAATGACTAATCACCTTGGAAGGTGATTTCAACAGAATGTTCTAGAATGGGAAATCAGAACTTGCCTGTGGGAAGCAAACCCATCCTTGAATTTAGATAGTAAAAGTTCTAGAAGAGATTATGTATGTGTATATATATTATACATATATATATATATATATATATATATGTCTGTGTGTATATATACATATGTATATTGTACATATACATATATATATATCACGGTGTAACAGTGAGCAAGAAAATAAAGACAACAGGGTTGACTGGATTTTTAAAATCTATGTTCAGTTTAAGACAAACTAGTTATGAAGCTATGAACATATCCTAGCCAATAGGAAATGAGAACACATTTCTAGATCAACACATCCATAATAACATAAACTCCTTTAAAGAATTTTAAAAGAATTGCATTTTTAAAAAGTGGCCTTTTGCTATGAAACTTTTTTACTTCCCTTGATTCTCATTGTCATTTTGTCACACAATCTGTGTACCTGAATAAGACACTCATTAATGGAGTAATGGGGAGGATTTAATAAGAATTGGATTCATCTGAGGGAAAATATTTAAATATGACTTGAAGGAATGATGAAGCCTCACATTAAAAAAAAAAACCTATATGCTAAAGATACTGCATCTGTTACTAGCATCCCAGAAATTCCAGACTGACACTTTACAGACAAGTATTGGAGTCAGGTATAAGAGGCAGCAATGGTGCAAACCTAGGTTTTCTATCAGCTTGACTCTTCTTAATTTCTCCAGCAGAAAGACTACATTTCTGGGGAGTTCCATTCTTGGGGTACTTTACCATTGATGTCGAAGGTCTCCATCTCAGGGAACATGGTTTGGTTGAAAGCTGCTCCCTCTTCAGTGCTCCTCAGGAACGCTTCCTCCTTGAGGGTTTCTTTATTTCCCATTGCTGAGCTTTATAGGTGGCCAAAGCCCTGGAGCCAGCAGAAATGCCCCATAAGAGGAAGAACTCACTCCCATTTAACCGCTGCAGCTAATTGTAGACCACACGCACAGGACTTCCCTTTGGCTCTGAGTTGTGAATTTGCAGTGTTTCCTGACATGTTCAGGATTGGGCATTTTTCAAATTGTGCCATTCGCATGGGGAGATCCTGCTTGGTGTAGCTGCTCGTTAGGGGGAACTGAGGTGGTTCAAGGTTTGCCCTTACCCCCAACCCCCAGATGACACTGGGGATAATGACTCTCTCCCTCCTCCTCTGATGGGACCAAGCCCTCCTTTGTCCTAGACCCAGCTGGCTATCCCAGGATCTCTACAGCACTCACTGAAATCTCCCTCCTCTGACCTATTTCAGTGCTTAGTGTTTATCTTTGTGACTCAGCATGAGGGGCTGGGGCTTACCTCAGTTCATAGGGATCACTATGAGTTGGGCCCAACTCTATAGCACCTAATAACAATTCAGCATGTGGACCCTGGGCCAGCAGCCTTAGCAACACTTGGGAATTTCGGAGCCCAGTAGTATTGGCTCTCACCTCATACAGGCTGCATCCAAATCTATAGTTTAATCAAATCCCCAGATGATTTGGGGACCATTAAAGTGAGAGCCTGTAGCTGTACCACTGTGGCATCAGATCCCATGAGATCTCAGAAGCTAAGCAGGGTCAGGCCTGGTTGGTACTTGGATGGGAGACCACCTGGGAACACCAGGTGCTGTAGGTTTGGGAGAAGGACCCATCAACAGACTCCAGAAACATAATCAGCCATTGAAAACCCTATGAATAGCAGAGAGGCTGGACAATAGTGTTTCGCCTGTTGTACATAGAGTCGCTATGAGTAGAACACTGACTCCATGGCACTTAATAACAACAACAAATTTTGAGAACACTGCTCTGTAGCACACATTAGCACCTAGTTATATTTCCCCTGGAGTTCCCCTCTGCTCTGTGTGTGTGTGTTGTATAGCACAGTGGTTTAGACAAAGATGGAGCTAGAATTGATTCCACCTCCTCCCCATAGCTTCTGGGTGGCTGTGGGCAAGTCACTTGAGATCTTTATTTGTAAAACAAGGAAGATGCTAATAGTGGTTGTGAGTATTAAATGGATGAAACCATGTCAGGTGGCTGATCATGCACCTGGTCTTGTTTTCACTGTTCCCAGTGACATGCTGACCTTGCTGGGTACCAGGAAGATGGAGATGGAGACATGGCCTGTGCTTTGACAATGCTCCCAGTCCAGTCTGCAGGATGGATGTGCACACAGTGAGACTCCAGAACATCACTGTGAGGTGCCACAGGGACTGAGGTGCTGAGAGGACAGAAGTGCCTGGATGCAGGAGAGGAGGGCAAACGTTACCACCAAAGGTTTCACTGCCTGGATCAAGGAGTTGGCTTTAGAGGGATGAGGGAGTTGACCTGGAGGTGAAGATAAGATGAGGGCCTTGCAGGTAGGAAAGAGAGGCGGGACAGCAGGGGGAGGAAGCTTGAGACTTCTGGTCTATTGGCAACAGAAAAAGCCAGGAGCAGAGGGGGGCAGGAGGAGAGGGCCTGCCAGGCCAAGGAGGTTTCTTTGGTCTGTGGCATGGCAGAAAGTGAAAGTGAATGAGTCAGGAAAAGGAGTTATCTGTAGTTCCTTGCGAGGCAGAGGTTCCCAGTGACACCCACAATTTCAACACTGAGGAAGTCACTGCTTTGTGCCAAGGCCCAAGGAGCACACCCAGGAAGAAAAGGTTAAAGGAGAGAACTGGCCATGAGGGAGCTGAGGCAGACTTCACTCCAGCTAGAGGCATGGTGCCGGCAGCTTGGGATGACAGGGGCTGAGGGGCTTCCCTGAGGGAGGGAACCACTCCCGCTCATTGCACTCCAAGCCTCCCAGTCCCACCCCTTCATGCTACCTGTGCTGCCTCAGCTCAGAACATCCTGTTTTGGGTGGGGAGGAGGCTCAAGGAAATGTTTTGGGCTAATTAGCAAGTGCACCAACTCAGAAGGAGCATTTAATGGATGTCAAGTGCAGTTGTTTCAGCTCAGACTGTGTGGCCAGACCGATCTGGGTCTCAAATCTAACTTTGTTCATGAGCTTGCTGGTGATTCTGGTTGACTTGCTTAACTTCTCTGAACACACATAGCCATAGCTCTAAAAGTACTCATTGTTGCATTACTCAGATTTTGTGTCACTGTGACAAAACACCTGACATAGGAAGTGACAAGAATGATGGGATAAGTATGTTTGAAGTCACAGGGAGCGTCTTAAGGGGGATTAATGGCAATGTGTATATTACTCTCTAATAATTTTTTTCTTTAAACATTCACTGTCATTTTTGCTCACACCTTGTATGTCCTCACAATAAAAGCACATTTTCTTTTTGCTGTTTAAAAAAAAAAAAACACCTGACATAAATAACTGAAAAGGAAGAACGATCTATTTTGCTCATAGTTTCAGAGGCTTCAGTCCATAGTGGTGGGGAAGGTATGGTGAAGTGGAGCAGCTCACACCATGGTGGCCAGGAAGCAGAGAGGGAATGCCTTAGCTAGCAAGCAGGTTTTCTCCTTTTCCCTTCTAGTCCATCTGGCTCCCAGCCTATGGGATGGCACCACTTATATTCAGAGTGGGCTGCAGTTTAGTTAATCCTCCGGGTCTTAATAAGTCCCCTGGGTGACTCTCATGTGCAATCAAGCTGAGGCCAGCTGAGCAGAATAAGGAAGTGTTCACATGCAGCATGGGGATCAAGGGCACCCTCGCACCTCCATTCTGAGGGGATCCATCGGGTTAAGCATGTGAAATTACTGACATTTTCCCCTCTTTCACATCCAATAAGTGGATTCTTTATATGATTCAAGCTAATTCATCCACCATATGGGGCCTGGGACTAGGAGCTGGGACCAGGATGAGGCAAGGGCAACTGCTATCCTTGAGTATAAATGAATCATATTTTAATGCAATATTTTAAAAATCAAAATCAAAAAGAATTCTGTGATCAGCAAGATATCAACATTTTCAATAAAGGTAGCATCTCACTGTGCTTGCAACAGCTCTGCTCCTGCTCACCCAACCCTAACTCTGGGTCTCAGCATCCCCATTACAGGAGACTCTAAGAGTTGCCCTGGTGTGTCCAGAGGGTGGGTGTGAGGATCAAAGGAAGTAATAGAAGTGTAAGCACATTTGTAACAGAAAGGCTCCATGTGGAAAAGCCTGCCCATAAGGAGAAGTTCCTGCCTTGTCAATGTTACCCTTAATAATTGTTTAAATCTTCCATCAAGCACAAAACACTCATTTTAGGAAATATGGTACAGTCTCTTCTTAAGTTCCACTCAGACACTTTTATCTTCAGGAACACAGATCTAACTGTTTCTTCCCCAGATGAAGTGGTTGATTTCCATCTGGGGACCAGGTTATTCAAGAAATGTAGGATTTGGGCTTTGTTTTTCTAGCAGAGTGCATATAATTGAACTGGAGTATTTAAAAATGTATTCAGAGAGGTCTAATGAAGTTGTATTGTACTCTGATGTTCTCTGCAGTGACAGGCAAGTGACTCACACTGCTTCATTGGACAGGAGGTATGAGGTTGGGGGATCCTAGGCCAGTGTGACTCCACTCTCACCTCTGCAGAGTTTAATTGTATATTAACTAGCAGATCCCCAAATTAGTTTGGTTGGTGAACTGCCTGGAAGATCACCAAGAAGAACCCTTCAGTAAACTTATTCCAACTTAAAACAGGGGCAACTGAGGAAGGATAGAAAAACAAGAAAATTAAGAGGACATGGGAAGGGAAAAAAATCCCTCACCCCAACATCTCGTTTTAGTCTCACC
Organism: Pedetes capensis; assembly: GCA_007922755.1. Taxonomy (NCBI): domain Eukaryota; kingdom Metazoa; phylum Chordata; class Mammalia; order Rodentia; family Pedetidae; genus Pedetes; species Pedetes capensis. Next base: position 83,019 of record VMDO01007138.1, on the reverse strand, counting down.
GGCTGAGGGTCAAGAATTTCCATACAACTACCTAGACAGCCTTTGTGAGGACTGCCTGCATAGAGACATTATTTTGAGAGATAACTCAAACAAAAATGTTAAAATAGCAATAAGCCATGCTTAGGGTCAAAATGTACTTTCTCTTCTGTAATCCTGTGCAGAATCCACAAACACAATTATGGACCATGTTTGCATTCAAGATATGCCTAGACACCTTCCTTATAACTTAGTAAGAATTCCTTTGACCATTTCAAACTATGCATCTTAATAGCACTCTTTTCTTATCTGTAAACCTATCAGGTGCATCTCCTGGACCACCTTATAATTTCATTTTACTAAAGAGATGTTCCTTAGATACAAAGGATACCAAAGCATTTCTACATAATCCTCTAAACAGTGGATCTTCTTCCTCTTACATATTTTGGCCTATATTTCTATCTCACTGGCACTTCTCTCTCATTCCTAAACGTAAACAATGTACCTTATAAAGCTACTTTACAATTGCATTTACAAAAGAGGAAATTCTTTAGATAAAAACAACAGGTAAACCAGCTCATATTTTTATTTGTACTTTGCTTAATCTTTGAACTAACTTGTAAATTATATCCTTTGAGTAATGTAACTTCAAAGGCCACAAGATCATATATATAGCTATTGTTCAGACCCTTAAATGTTATTCTCTCTGGAGAAGCCCATGTCCATGCATTGGATGTATACCATTATTCTTTCTTTTTTCTCCCTTTATTGGTAAATGTTGGTGGGGTACAGAGTAATACAGCATTGGCTTTTTTCATTATGTAACTATTACATCACTTTTGGTTGCACTTTTATCAACTTACAAGATTTATGGAAACTTTTGACTAATATGCAGTAAAACTCACATGCATATTTGGGTTATGTTCCCCTATTTTTCCCACTTACTCATGAAGTTACATCATGTACATTGAGAGATCCTCTTCCCCTTTATCCCTCTACATTGTTTCTCCTCCCTTTCCTACCATCTGCTATCTTTTTTTTTTTTTTTGTGGTACTGGGGGTTGATCCTGGGCCTCACACCTGCATGCTTTACAAGTGCTGGACCACTGAGCTGCACCCCCAGCCCTTTTATTTTTTTTTTTCTTACTTCCTGAGACAGGGTCTCACTAAGTTACATAGACTTCCTCTGATCTTGAACTTGCAATCCTCCTGGCTCCGCCTCCCAAGCCGCTGGGATTACAGACGTGTGCCACCACGCCCAGCTCCATCTGCAATCTTTACTTCCCTTTGCCAGTTCCCTCCTCCTTCTTTCTCCTCTTTATATTATCCCTCCTTCGCTAAGTTTAACTGTGCATTTTTATATATTAATTTATGTATAGGATTTTTTCTTCCTTTAAGTAAGATTCAGCTCCCACATATGAGTGAGAACATATGGTATTTCTCTTTTTGAGCTGTGTTCGTTTGCTTAGGATGATGTTTTCCAGTTCCCTCCATTTTTGCTGCAAATGACATTATTTCATTTATTTTTATTGCTGAGTAGTATCCCATTGTGCATATGTACCATAACTTTTTTATACATTCTTGTGTTGATGTGTACCTTGGTTGGTTCCATATGCTTGCTATTGTGAAGAGTGCTGCATTGAATAAGGAGATGCAGGTGTCTCTGTGGTAAGATGACTTGTCTTCCTTTGGATATGTTCCCAGAAATGGTATAGCTGGTCATATGGCAGTTCTATTTTTAGTTTTCTGAGGTATCTCCATGTTGATTTCCAAAGTAGTTGAACCAATTTGCAGTCCCATCAACAGTGTAAGAGGGTTCCTTTTTCTCCACATCCTCACTAGCATTTGCTATTATTTGTTTTGTTGATCTTGGCCATTCTTACTAGAGTTAGGTGGAATCCCAGAGTTGTTTTGATTTGCATTTCCCTAATGGCTAGGGAGAGTGAGCATTTTTTCATGTGCTTCTTAGCCTTATGAACTTATTCATTTGAGAGCTGTCTGTTGATTTCCTTTGCCCACTGTGTATTGGGTTATTTGTTGTCTTGGGATTTGTTTTCTTGAGATCTTTATAAATTCTAGAAATTATTCCTCTGTCAGACGTGTAGGATGTGAAGATTTTCTCCCATTCAGTGGGGACTTCCTTGATTCTGTTGATTGTTTCCTTTGCCATACAGAAGCTTTTTAATTTCATAATAATCTCATTTGTCAATTTCTTGATGCTATTTCCTGAGCAACTAGAGTCTTATTAAGGAAATGCTTTCCTACACCTATGTGTTGGAGCATGTTTCCTATCTTTTCTTCTAATAATTTTAAGGTTTCTAGTTTTATGTTGAGGTGTTTTGTCCATTTCAAGTTGACTCTCATGCAAATTCATTTTTCTGCAGATGGATAGCCAAGTTTCTCAGCACCATTTGTTAAAGAGGCTATCTTTTCTCCAATTTTATCCCCTTTGGCAAAGACCAGGTGGCTATAGTTTTGTGGGTATGTCTCTGGATCTTCAATTCTATTCCATTGTTCTTCAGGCCTATTTTTGTACCAGCACCAAGCTGTTTTTGATACTATAGCCCTATAGTATAGTTTAAAGTCAGAAATTATGACCCCACCTGCACTGGTTTTGCAGCTTAAGATTGTTTGGGCTATGTGTGGTCTGTTGTATTTCCATATGAATTTTTGGATTATTTTTTCTATTTCTGCAAAGTCTGTCATTGGAATTTTAATGAGGATTGCCTTATGTCTGTAAATTGCTTGTGGTGGTATAGCCATGTGGACATGTACTATTATTATTATTCTTAGTGTCTCTTTTTTTTCTCTGAATGCCCCTGCTTAAATACAAAGCAGAGGTCCCTATTGGGGGAAAACGCCTCAGACTGTGTTCCCCAATGACTGCCACAACCATGTAAATGCACCATCATAAAAATCACCTAGATCTGCCTAAGGGTCAGAAACAAACGAAACTCACAAGCTCGAACACCGAGTCCCTGGGGCTGCATCCCTGTTATCTGTACTGCTTGGCCTCTGTTAAATTGTCTGCCTCAGTCTGCCTTGCAGAATGGATGGAATGAGCTGCCTGGGCTGAAAAAAAAAATGTGTAGGAAGCAAATGTTGGCCTTATTTTTCATGTCAGTGTGAGTGACAGTGGTGGTTATGTAGTTTCTAGCTCCACTCCTGCTACTTAAGAAGAGTAAGGACCACTGATTAATTTTTTAAAATAATAATAATAAGAAGAAAACAGCACAATAACCATCTGAGGCAAGAGAGAAAGAAGAAAAATTGAGAAGACATGGGAAAGGAAGAAAGCTTTCATCTCTAGATCTGGTTCAAATCCCACCAGCTGAAAATCAAGGACTTGGACACAACTAACCACCTTCATTGAGACATTATTTTGAGAGACATTTTAAATGAAAATGCTAAAATAGCAATAAGCCATGCTTTGAGCCAAAATGTATGTGACCTCTTTGAGTTTAACCTTAATCTCAAAAACAAGATTATGGGCCATGTTTATAGGCAACATAGGCCTAGACAACTTCCTTGTACGACCCTATAATTTCACTGGCACCCTCCTAAACCTTAACCTCATACTTTGTAAAGCCACAAAGTCTCTGTATATGTATACATTTATATATCCATTGTGAAGACACCTAAGCACTCCCTTCTCCCTCTCTCTCTCTCTCTCTTTTTTTTTTTTTTTTTTTTTTTTGTGGTACTGGGGGGTTGAACCCAGGGCCTAGAGCCTGCATGCTTTGCAAGGGCTGGACCACTGAGCACTCCCTTCTCTTAAGAGCCCTACTTCATGTCTCGAACATGTACTAATAAACTTATTGACTTTGTTTCACTCTGTGACTCATCCTGAAAATCACTTGTGTGATGAAGCCAGATGAAGCTAAGGACCTGTCTTAATCTAAATGGAGGCCCTGACAAGATGCAACACTGAGCTATGTCTCTCACTGCCACTGGCACATTGACAAGTGAATAAGTTGTGCTATGACCTATACAATGGAATACTAATCAGCCATAACAGGAAATAAGCTTCAACATGGATAAATCCCAATATTTGTTATGCTTAGTGAAGGAAGCTAGGCAGATTATTAAGAAGAACATCCTCAAAGAGGATGTACTATATGATTTCATTCATAGAAAGTTCCAGAACAAGCAAAACTCACTTTCAGTGTCAGAAAAATGGAGCCATGTTGTATGCACATGTGTGTTGGGGGGAGTGACTTCAGTAAAGCACCAGGGGAGTTTCTGGGGTAAAGGAAACATTATGTATCTTGACTGGGTGTTACAAAACTGCTTGAACCTTATCCTGGAAATATGCATATTGTAGTATACAAATTATACCTTGATAAAGTTAGTTAAAACAGAAAAGGAAAAGTGATATAAGAATCATTATTGTTAGACCTGGCCCAACACACAGAAGTTCATCTTTGTATAGCCATTGGGTTGGGAGTGTGAGAGGCATGGATTGGCCACCCACATGTCTGGCCTGTGGTTAAGACCTATATACATGCCAGGACTGTGGGTCAGGATGATAGTCTGTGTTCCGGGAACAGAGAAAAGAAAAGAGACGCAAACTAGTCCACCGTGAGACTCTGCCCTGATCCAGAGCTGCCAACCAGGGCCCATACAAGGCAAAGGTCAAGTGGGAAACTGCTTCCTTGTTTTTATTTTAGGAACACAAGTTCTGACCCCACCTACCATGCTCCACCTTTACAAGGGACCAAACCTTTTATTGCAATGATTAGAACTGACATGTAAAAATGCATAATTGACTAGGAGAGGAAAACTCTCACTGACATGTAAATGAGCAATAGTGTTGTGTTTTCACATTGGATTTAGGGGACTGGAGATGATGCAGGGCAGGAGGCAGTGGCCACACCCAGGCCCTGGGGGTCTCTTGACAAGAAGATGTTAAACATGCACTGAAAGAAAAGCAAGAGCCACTGTTAGAACCTTAGCAGTTTTCTCAGCGGTACCCTAGGTCACCTGTGCTATGGTTTGGATCTAAATGTTTCTCAAAGGTCATGTGTTTGAATGTTGGGTTCCCAGCTGGTGGTGCTGTCCTGGGAGGTTATGGAACTTTGGGAGGTTGGATTCTAGCTTCATGGAAGTGGATCCTTGGGGGCAGGACTTTAGAGGTTTATACCTGGAGCTCCGGTTCTGGTTGCTCTCTCTGCCTCTTGATTTGCCATGCCATGTGGTTCTGTGCTACGGGTCTCGCCATGCCTGCCCTGCCTCTATGGATGGCAATTCTCTAACCTCAAGTTTCCAATAAATCTCTCCTGGATAAGTTTGCTTTGGTCAGTTTCTCTGTTACAGCAATGTACCCCTGACTAATACACCTGTGCTAGTTGTTACTGATTTAAAACAATTTTGCCTGAGCAAGCCAGGACTGGGAGCAAACAGGATAGAGCAGAGAAGCCAAGAAATGAATCAGAACTACTAGGGAGAAGCTGGGGATGTAGCTCAGTGACAGAGCACTTGCCTAACATGGGGGAAGCTCAGGGTTCAATCCTCAGTACCATCAAAAACAAAACAAACAAAAAATCTGCTGGGGAGGTGATAGTTACTCCTTTTCCATTTGTTCAGTGGGTATTTATGAAATGCTTACCATGTCCCCAGCTCTGTGCTTGTAAGAAGGAAAAACAGACCCTTATCCTCCTAATCAATTTTGCTGTTCACCCTTCTGAAGAACCATGCTCCCAGCCTGGTCACTTTGAGTAACTATGATTAAATTTTAGTACCCCCCCCCCCCTTTTTTTTTTGTGCATGTGTGTGTGGGACTAGGAGGCTGAATCCAGGGACTTGTGAATACTTTGCAAGTGATGTACCACCGAGCAGCACCTCCAACTCCTTTTTAAATTTTTAATCTTGAGACAGGGTCTTGTTAAGTTACACTGCTGCCTCTGGCCTTGAACTTGCAATCCTCCTGCTTCTGCCTCTGCCTCCTAAGAGTCCCTGGGATTACAGGGCTACACCACCATACTCAGCCTAAATTTAGTCTTTTTTTTCTTTTTCTTTTCTCATTTATCAGAAGCACTTTGAAGGATTGGTCACTCTCTCCTCCTTGCAATAACTTCTTCAGTTATCTGAAGATATGAAGCTTTCTTGACAGTCTTCATACTTCACTGGTTACTCTTGATTTATTTCGCCTATCCCCCCTTTTTTCTGCACCTCTTAATGTTAGAGCACCCCTTTCTATTTATACACACTTCTGTAGTGATATTATCTAGTTTCATGGTTTTACATACTACCTATGTGTCACAACCCCTAAATTTATGTTTTTAGGTCCGACTTCTCTCTTGAACTTCAGATTCACATTTCTACATATATAGACATTTCAGAGTCTATATACCAATACTGAATTATTGATATTTCCTCCATATTAGTTGACAACAACTTCATCCTTCAAGTTGTTTCAATTGAAAACCTTGAATTCTACCTTGGTCTCCTTTTTCTTTCTTACTTCCTCTCCCAACATTCAGTCTATTAGAAATTCCATTGGCTCTATCTTCAAAATATATCTAGAATTTGATACTTCTTACCAATTTCTTTATTTATTTCTACTACCTTGGTTCAAGTCCCCATGATCTCTTTCTAGGATTACTTCAATGATTTTCTAATTGGTTTCCACACTTCTCTCCTAATACTGTATAGTCCAAGTTCAATATAACAGTCAGACTGATCCTTTGACACATGTGAAGAGTGATATGAAGGAAAATGGTGCTGTAGGATGCAGCAGGAATCTCTCTTTACTGGACCACAGTTACTCTGTCAGAAATAGTCTGAAGTGACACTTTGGTTATACTGGAGTTTATGTAAATATTTGCATCATCCAGGACACACCTTGGCTGGTAAATTGCAGCTAATTTCAGCTATTGGCACAGTGAGTGCTACCCATCTCCAAGCACTCAGCCCAGTGGCAAGCAGATCTGGAGAGAGCAATCCATGTTTCTTGCATGGCTTGCTGGAGTGAGAGTGGTCAACAAGATCCTTGCCCTCCAAATTTTTGAGTCCTGTGTTCTGAGTATAACTGCTGTTTCTGATCAGTGAGGTGAGGGGAAACACGGAGGCTGCATGTCATTAGTTCAATCCTCACCAGCTGAGTGGTTTCCAGGAGGCTTAAAAGGACAGACACTGTTTTAGACATTGAAAAGCAGCTCTGCATATAGAGGAATATAGAAAGCAACTATGCATGCCCAGGGAAAGATGCAGGCTGAAAAAACACCTGAGAAAACCTTGAGCTTTCATCTTAATGCATTCCCAGCATAAAGACTCACCACAACAATTAAAAAACAACAAATCTTGGGGAAGAGAGAGAATATTATTTCTAGAGTTACCACATTATAAGAGACAAATGTCCATTTTTCAACAAAAGACCTAAAAGGCATACAATGGGACAGGAAAGTATGACTCATTAAAAGGAACAAAATAAATGGGCAGAAAATGTACTTGAAGAAACCTCAATATCAGACTTACTAGACAAACACTTTAAAACAGCTATCTTAAAGATTACCAAAGGAAGAGATGATTGAAGACAGGAAGACAATGTATGGACAACATGAGAGTATCAATGAAGAGATAGAAAATATAAAAAGGAACCAAAAAGAAGTTTTGGAGCTAAATTTACAATAACTAAAATGAGAAAATATACTAGTTCAATAGCAGATTTGATTAAGCTGAAGAAAAAATCAGCAAGTTTGAAGAAATGCCCATTGATATCAGTAAGTGTGAGGAATGAGAGAAAAAACAATAGGGAAAAGTGAACAGAGCCTACAGAATGAACCTGTGGGTACCATCAAACAGACCAGCATACACATTAGAAGAATTCCAGAAGGAGAAGAAAGGGAAAAGGGAAGAAGAGATATTTGAATAAATAAAGCCTGAAAACACCCAAAACTTGATGAAAGACACAATTTCATAAATTCAAGAAACTCAGCAAATAAGTAGGATAAACTCAAAGTAATTTACAGCAATGTACATTATAATTAAATTTTCAAAAGACAAAGAAAGAATTTGAAACATAACAAGAGAGAAGCCAGTCATCATATACACTAGAGGTCTCTGGTAAGATTTCACCTGGTTTCATACTAGAAACCCAGAAGGCCAGAATGCAGTGGGTTGATGTATTCAAAGCACTGAAAGAAAAAAGCTGTCATCTGAGAACTTAATACTTGGCAAAACTATCACTCAGAAATGAGGGAATTATGATGAGAGTTCCAGAAAACAAAAGCTGAGGGCGTTTGCTGCCCCTAGACCAGTCCTGTAAGAAATGCTAATGGTCATTCTTCAGATTGAAATGAAAGGAAGCTTGACAGGAGCTGGAAACCATATGAAGAAATAAATATCTCCAACGAAGATAAATACAGAGCTAATATAAAAGTATTATTGTGATATTGATTTATAACTTTACTTTCAATTTCCTACATAATTGAGAGATAAATGTATAAATATCTGTTACTAATCTGTTGTTGGGCACACAATATACAAAGATTTGATTTGTGATATCAGTAAAGGGGATATAGGCAGAACTACTAAAGCTGATACAAATTCAAATTAGCTTATTATAACTTTAAGATGTAAGTGGAATCCCTTTCTCTCTGTTCCTTAGACTTACTGATCTCAATGAGGATTTCTTCAAGCTGGCTGATTCTTTCTTCACCGTAATCAAATCTGATATTGAACCCATCTAGTATAGGCTCTCACAGATATTCATTGAATTTACATGTAGGAAAATGACAAGGAATCAAAATATGCCACTGAAAAAAACCAAGTAAGCAGAAAGAAGGTAGTAACTGAGGAAATGAAGGGCAAAAAGTGTTAGGACATGTGGAAAACAAATATTAAAATAACAAAATAAGGTCCCTCTTTTTTGGTAATTATTTTAAATATAAATGAATTAATATCTAATGATAGTTTTTGGAGAATGGTTTAAAAATATGATCTAACCTATATTCTGTCTATAAGGGACTAACTTTAGATTCAAAGACACAAACAGGTTTAAAGTGAATGAATAGACTAAAATATTTTATGTGAATAGTAACTGGAAAGCAAAGTTACTATACTAATAACAGTAAAGCAGACTTTAAATCTAAAAAGTCTATAAGACACCAGGGAACACGTTATATATTAATAAAAGGTTCAATTCAGCAAGAAGATACAATAATTATATTCACCTACAGCGTGCTATGATTTGAATGTGTCCTCTAAAATTTTAGATGTTGAAACTTAGCGGCCAATGTGACGGTATCAAAAGCTGATTAAGTCATGAGTTCTCTTCCTTTCATAAATGGGATTTAAATCCTTACCAAAGAGGCTTCACACAGCATTTTGCTCACTCTCTCACCTTCCACCATGTGAGGGCACAATATTCCTGCCATCTAGAGGACAGAGCAATGGGGCACCATATTGGAGGAAAAAGCAGCACTCAACAGACAACTTTATCTGCCAGAACCTTGATCTTGGACTTCCTAACCTTCAGAACTGTGAGAAAATAAATTTCTATTGTTTCTAAATTATGTAGTCTCAAGTATTTTTGATACAGCAGCACAAATAGGCTTAACAAAAGACTTTGAAGATATATATGAAGCAAAAACTGACAAATGAAATAGGCATTTCAACATTCCATTCAAACAGATAGGTCAATCAGATACAGGGTAAGTAAGGGAATTAATGGCTTGAACAGCACAAAATACCAACCAGCCCTAACAGACATGTAAGCAATACCATCCACAATAGAATACACATTCTTCTCAAGAGCACACGGGACCTTCACAAGAGACATCACATGTTAGGTCACAAATTCCGTCTCAAAAGATTTTAAAGGAGAAGCACTCATCCACTGAAAACCCTGTGAGGGTTGCTATGAGTCGGATACCGACTCGACGGCACCTAACAACAACAACATGACCCTGTTGGTGAGAGCTGAAGGTGAAAAACTACTGACTTTTGGGGCTGGGATTTAGCTCAGTTGGTAGAGCACCGCTCTGCAGTCTCTGAGGTCCCAAGTTCGATTCCCAGCACCACAAAAATGGGAGAAGGATGTGGCAACACACTCCCAAGGCAATCCCGAAAACAATCTGCCATTGAAAACCTATGAGGGTCGCTATGAGGCGGGCACGACTCGACGGCACCTAACAACAACAACAAATATATATATATATATATATATATATATATATATATATATATATATATATATATATATTGCACACACACGCATAAATATATGCACAAGTATCTTCTCCAGCCACAATGAGATGAAGTCAGAAATCAACAACAAAAGGAAAACTGGAAATTTCACATATACATGGAAATTAAGCAGCCCAATCTTAAACAAGTAGTGTGTCAAGAAGTAAAAGATCCCAAGTGCAATTAGAAAATACTTAGGGATGAATAAAAATGAACACATCATGCCAAAACTTATGTGTACTTACAAATGGTTAAAACCATAAATATTACCTTATGTATTCTTTACCACAATAAAAAAAGTAAGTGATATTGACCAAAATGGCCTATCACCATTCCTTGCTGAGTAACAACTCTAAACCCAGTAAGTGTGGAAGATGCAGATCTGTCTTTCCATTTTGCCTACTCTCCAGCTTGTCCCTGCCCCACTGTCTCCATGAAGTCTGGGTTCAGAGGGAGACTCCCTCTGGGGACAAGCAGAGTTCCTTCACTAACTGATCAATGTCATATGACTCCCTGGGGGGCCCAGGGATAAATAGAGTGATCTGAATGTAAAGACGGAAGTGGATGCTTGTGAAAGAGAACCCAGGGCTGGAATCCTTGCCTAGGTTTCTCTTCTCCTTTTATTTCTGAGTGAGGCTAGGTGGGAGCCTGGTTCACCGAGAGGGCTGAACCATCACGTGGAAAAAACACAGGGTGAAGAAGTGCTTTCTTCGACCTTATGGTGTCCTAGGGAGAATGTGCAGGGCTGAGATGGAGAGGTGGCAGCTACAGTTTGGAACGACTAACAGATGAGAAGCTAGGTGATCACTGTTGCTGCATCCTGCTAACTGGCTTCTTCAATCCAAATAGTCTGGTTCATACTGTTTCCATGTTGGCTGAAGCAGGGGGCAGGTGGCTCTGGGGAACGAAGGGGCTGAAATCAGGCTAAAGCCAGGAGGCTTTAGTGAGATCAGTGTTCACTTGACTATTAGACCTCAGTTGAGCTCAGATGGAGAGGTGCCCTAGATCTAAAGACGGCACTGAAGTTATGCCTCCTGCTTGCTCAGGGGCCTGACAGCCAACATTTACAGGTTTGGGAGCAGTCCAGCATCCATTCCCCTTCCTGTGGTGAGGTGTCTTTGAGTCAGGTCCCACTCATAGAGACCCTCACAGGGTTTTCAACGGCTGATTGTTTTGGAAGTGGACCGCCACGTCCTTCACCCAGTTTTGCTGTGCTGGAACCAAACCTGGGTCCTCGGAGAATGCAGAGCAGCACTCTACCAACTGAGCTAAACCCCAGCCCTATTCCCCTTGTTGTTGTTGTTGTTAGGTGCTGCCTAATCGGTGTTGGACTAATAGTGACCCTACATACACACACAAAACACTATTGTTAGTGCCTCTCTGCTATTCATAGGGTTTCCGATGGCTGATTGTTTTTTGGGAGTGGGTTGCTGGGTCCTTCTCCCAAGGCTACGGCACCTGGTGTTCCCAGGCAGTCTCCCTTCCAAGTACTAACCAGGCCCAACCATGCTTAGCTTCTGAGATCTGATGGGATCGGATGCCACAGTGGTACAGCTGCAGGCATCCCCCTTGTTAGAGCATCCTAATTTCCTTTATCAGAATCACCTCCTCCCTGATTCATTCAGTCTATTGTGGTTATAATAAAGGACCTGAAGTGACCTAGCCAAGGAATAGGCAAGCAAAAGAAGCTAGGCCAACAGCATGCTTTCTCCCTGGTACTTACGTCTTAGGCAGAAGGGTAAATAGTTCAACACCTGAGGTCTCAGTCCTTCCTAGCAGTGTCATCCTGAGCATGTGCTTTCTGTTCCCTGGCCTTAGCTCTTCCCTGCTTCCTCCTCTCAAAAGTGGCCTGTTTTGTTCTTTTCTGAGCCCAGTTCTTTCTATCAAATCTGGAAGTCCCCAAAATTCTTGCAGTTAAGTTTCCTTTGTTAAGTTGGCTAGATTTGGTTTCTATTGTGTAGAGTTAAAAAATCAAAAGTCCCCTCACTCTGCACAAGGAGCTCCCAGGGCCTCCTGCCCATCTTTCTGCTCACATCTCAGGTCCCTGTTCCTGCTGATTCCAGACTTCCCACGGCTCTGGGTAAGGGACTCTCTCCATTGACTGTCTACCAAAGGGTTTAACCAGCCCCACTCAAGCCAGGGAGAGGGGAAGATCACAGTTTTCAGAATGAATATGGTTGATTTCTTCTCTAAGAATCTAATTCACTCCCCAATTCAAATCCAGTAATTGTTGATCCTTTCCTGGCAATACCCAATTTCATCCATTCCTGAAAGGAATATTTTTTTTACATAGCACAATAGTAACAAACAAACTTTTAAAACAGCAACCTCACAAATAGTCATCAAGTGGCAATGAGAAGAAGGTTTCCCCTCACAAGAGCCCCCAAGAAAAGCCTCAGAGGCAGCCCCTTCTTTTCTTGCAACTCATGGCTTGGTGTCAAGATAGGAACACTGCAAAGGCCTTGGATGGGGCATTTTTCTACTTGTTCATTTATAACTGACCTGCATTTTAGCATCTTCCCATATTTAGGGTCTTTCCCACCTTTGTAGGGTCAATGTAAGCAGAAACAATGTTCTCATTAAGGGGCTGAAGAGTCTGTTTCTCAAGGTCCCAGCCTCACCTGCGTATAGACATGGCATGTGACCACCGCATGCACTTACCACCTTCCTTTAACCAAGAAACAGGGTTTACTATGCACCAGGGAAGGGCAGCAGGTGGGACGATGCCAAATGTCCCACCCCACCCCCTCAAGCACAGGCAGCAGGGGCAGTGGCAACAGCAGATAAGCCCTCACTGGATGGGTTCTGTGGCTTGCTTTTGTCCGTGGCCTGCTGTCCTATCCCTGACCTTTGCCCAAGCCTGGAAATTCTGGAAGTTCCCAGTAGTCTTTTCGTAACTTCCTTCTCAGCTTAAATCAACCAAGTGCTCACTGCAGACTGATGCAGAGAGCAAGAGTTGCAGTCAGTAGGGCTGGGGATGTGGCTCAGAGGTAGAGTATGCGCCTAGCATGTATGAGGCCTTGAGTTCTGTCCCCAGCAAGGCCAAAAAAACAAAACAGAACCCCCCCCCCCAAAACAAAACAAAACAAGATCTGCAATCAACAATACAGTCCCTCAGGAGGTTCAAGTGTTCAGTGTTTGAAGAATGAAAAGCCCAATTTTCCTAGCCTGACAAACAAGGGCCTCCATGATCGTCCAGCACGTCCTCCTACACACTTGCGATGCTCTCCTCTATCCAGCCTATATTTTTCTGGTCATCCTGAGCTACTTCAGTTTTTCAAGCCTGTCCCTGCCACTTGAGGAGACTCTTCCACTCCTAAGTCCCCCCTGGTGGATGCACACCACTTAACCTAAGGTACCTTGCACAAAGCCTACTGCCAAGTAGAAGTGGCCTCCTGCTCCCCACCCATCTCTGCAGGGCTTATTCTGCACAGACTCGCCCCTGACATAAGGTGCTCTGCAGCCCTGTGCTTACAGGGCTCCTCCCTAAACTGCGAGCTCCCCCCCAGCAGAAGCCCCACATTGCCATCTCTTTAATCCCAGTTTGGGCAGAACTGAAGAACAAGGAAATGACTGGGAGAAATCCAAGTGCTGAAGAGCGTCTCCCAGGCCAGGCTCCAGCCACACCAGGAATTGGGTGTCCCAGAGACTAGTGGGAGGAGGGAAGAGGAAACAGCAGGCCAAGGAGCAGCTTATTATCCTGCCATCTCTGTTAGATGGTGTCACCAAGAACAGCGATCCACAAAGACTTGCTGGAGATCTGAGGCTTATTTTCATCCAGCACAGACGGTGATTCCTTGAAGTCTCTAAGGAATTGTACAGCCAAGTACACCTGGCATTCATTCTTCAAGGTCCTTGACCTCAGCCCTTCAATATTAACAGCTGCTCCAAGAATTGCACACTTTAATAGGGAACCTAGACTATCAACTGGTTAAATTTGCACAGAGGAAAGAGATTGGGGGCTCAGGGTCTTTGCTGAGGCTATGTCTCCTCGCTGTCCTGCCCTCGCAGGCAAATCAGTGGACACACAGGGCATTTCTGGCTATCCAAAGCCAGGCTCTGCGCCTCCCACATTTCAAACATTTCTGAGTGGGATAATGTATAATAAACACTCCAGCTTGATTCCTTGCATCATTTGGTCTGCCTCTGCTTTCTCTTGAATTATGCTGCAGTCTGGGGGCTCACAATTCTGAGATCTGTACTGTGTGGTGAAACTATCTACAACATATAGGCAAAGCATTCTCTTACTGGTCTTGAAACTTCCTGTCTATTATTGTCTCTCATGTCATTTTGGATCTCAGAAGGGAGTTAATGGATGATGACTGTGCAAATTAGATACAAATAAGAAGGGATGCAAAGTCCTGAGGTGGACTTTTTACCATCTGGGTGGAGCGGAACTGAAGTAGTTGCATTTCTGTAGGTTTACTTCAATTTTTATAAAATTGCTTCCCCAGGAAGAGGAAGTGAGCAGTTACATCTCAGTACCCTCCTTGGACCATGAATAATTACACATGTACCCAGGTCCTTTCTTCACCACAATCCACTTTAATGTAAATGTCACTGTTGCCTTTCTACAGACCAATAAACTGAGGCCCAAAGGCCATTTAAAGACACCTGTCCAAGGTCACATAACCAGGACCATCTGACTGCAGAGCTCAGACATGTCCACTACATTGTTCTGAGTGCCAGAGTCAATGGGCACTGAAAGGAAGCCTGAGTTATTTAAATGCTGAGAGGATTTTTGCCTGAAACCATAGAGCTAATGTAAAAAAACATAGAGCTAGAGGCTAGAGGCTAGTGAACCCCCCAAAAAACTGAATTATGCAACATGCAGTTCATTGGTCAATTCAACCTTGAATGGAAAATATTCTCCCTTTTTTTTCAGCGTTAAAAATTATTATTTAGCCAGATCCAGTGGTGCACACTTGCAATCCCAATGACTTGGGAGACAGAAGCAGGAGGATTGCCAAGTTTTAAGCTAGAGTTTGTGGGAGCATGAGAAGAAGCCCCCGGCTATCTGGTATGTGATCCTCCAGCTGTGTGTGGGAGCTGTATGATGCCCTTCCTCCAAATTTACTCATCTGTGGTAGAATTAACCATTATTGCCCTTTTTAATCTCATGGGAAACTTTTCTGGTTTGGGATCTTTTATATTGTATGTCGTTTGTTGTTGTTGGTTGCCATTAAGTTGGGTCCGACCCATAGCAACTCTACATACAATAGACGAAACACTTTCCGACAACGTGCCATGCCTGGCATTATTGTCAGTGCTTCTCTGCTAGTCATAGGGCTTTCAATGGCTGATGGTTTTGGGAGTGAGCTGACAGGTCCTTCTCCCTATTGTATTATGTACATTAACAATAATTATTGTGCTGAAATAATAATCTTTCTTTTTTCATGGTAGGTTGAACCCATGTTAGGTTGAACCCAGAGCTTTTCACATGCTTGGCAAATGCTCTATCACTGGTCTACACCCTCAGCCCCTTTTTTAATTTTTTAATTTGGAGACAGGATCTCTCAAAGTTCTGCAGGCTGCCTCTGGCCTTGAACTTGTGATTCTCCTGCCTCAGTCTCCTGAGTTGCTGGGATACAAGCATACCTAACCACTCCTGGCTTTATTTACAGAATTTCTTAAAAGTATAATAGTACACAAAGACCTTTCAATGGCAACTGCCTTAGAGATGAGAGACTGGGGTGAGAGGGAGGTCTTTTTAATATCAAATTTTATAATCATGACTGTGTAATAAAATGTGCCAACCCTTATATTTTACAGAGGGTGCCAAAGATGTATACACATTTTAAGAAAGGAAAAATCTGTATTAAAGTTGTAATAATATATATCAATAACAAAAGGTGAATACAAGTCACAGTTGACATCTGCAATTATAATAGGAGCTCAAAGTGGTTACCACAGCAGAAGAAGCAGGACTTGTTGCTGTGTGAGGCCTCCTGGATCTTGCCTTGTGCACATCACACATGGTGCCATGTGTCTCAAACTCATCACAGATGTGTACAATTGTTAGACGTGAGGGGGGTTCTGCTGCATTCTCACACCTCTGTTGTACTTCCACAACATTCGCAGATTTCAAACACCACTTCAAAATAGTCTTATGCTCCTCCAACAACTGTGCTTCCACCATTTTCTTTGTCCTGCCTGTCACATGGTGACACTAACATTCATTTGGTTAATACCATCTTTTTTTTTTTCTGGGGGGGAAGCTATTAGGTCGAACCCAGGAACTTGAGCCCACTTTGCAAGTGCTCTACCACTGAGCTTCACTTCAAACTTATTTTTAAATTTTTTAAATTTTGAGACGGTCTTGCTAAACCATACAGGCTGCCTCTGGCCTTGAACCTGTGATCCTCTTGCTTCCCCTTCCCAAGTCACTGGGTCTACAAGTGTGTGCCACCATGCCCAATAATTAATGTCGTCTTTTGAGTTAATGTTATGCTACATGTTGCTCCTATAATTCAATTCAACTTTGAAAAATAATGCATAGATAACATTTCTTAAAATGTGTATACATTTTTGGCTCCCCAGGTATCTACATCACCTTTTCTCAGTCCTGAGCTTTTTAGGTAATGTGAGATAGTCTTCATGATAAGTCTGTGAGCTTGTTGTATTGGTAGCTCCATTTTGCCCATGGGAAAAATCTCAGTACAGAGAAGTGAAGCACTTCACCAAGGCCTTATGACTATTACCTGTCAGAGTAAATGTTTAAGCTCAGGTCCTTAGACTCCAGAGTTAGGCTCACAGCCAAGTATACTACACTGCCTCCTCCCAGGTTACAACAGAGAGACTGATAAGTGACTGATGCCTAAGAAGGAGCAGCATACTGCTCTGCCCCTACCAGGGGCAACCGCTCCCAACTCTTCTTGCTGCTTCTTCTGATTATTGCCTTCACATTTTTATGGTAAGATGCATGTGCTGCCACTTTTGACTTACAAATTCTCGAACATAATCAACCAACTTCTTGTTATGGAGGATGGGGATGTGGTTCTCTGACTTCTCACCTTATTTCTCTTGATCCTGCTCTACCAACATACAACAAATTTGTTAAATCTATAAGCAGTGCTTAAATCTCGATGACTATATACTTAAGCTCATGCGTAAGCACAGTCTTCTACTACGTCTGTTTTTCCTCTCCTGTACAATTTTTGTTTTCCTTAATACTTGGCTTATTTTTTCCCATTGGTTTCATTTTCTGTGAGCCCATGCTTAAGTTTTCTCAAACATTCCACCAGATCTCTTTTTTTGTGTGTGGTCCTGAGGGTTGAGCCCAGGGCCTTGCACTTGCATGCTTTGCAAGTGCTGTACCACTGAGCTGAAGCCCCAGCCCATTTTTTTACTTTTTGAGACAGGTTCTCACTAAATCATGCAGACTGCCTCTGGTCTCAAACTTGCAATCCTCCTGCCTCTGCCTCCCAAGTTGCTGGGATAACAGGCATGCACAACCATGCCCGGCTCCACCAAATCTCTTTAAATCACAAATATTAGTTTCCTTTCCTTTCCTTTTTTCCTCTTCTTCTTTCTTTTTTCTTTTTTCTTTTTTTTTCTTTTTCTTTCTTTCTTTCTTTTTTTTTTTTTTTTTGCAGTACTGGGGGTTGAACCCAGGGCCTTGTGCTTGCATGCTTTGCAAGTGCTATACCACTGAGCTGCACCCCCAGTCCTTTTTTTTATTTTTTTGAGACAGGATCTTGCTAAATTTTGTAGACTGCCTCTGGTCTCAAACTTGCAATCCTCCTGCTTCTGCCTCCCATCTTTTCTTTTTTTAGATACTGGAAGTTGAACCCAGGACCTTTGTACATGCTAGGCAAGTACTCTACCACAAGCTGCACTCCCAGTCTCTTTTTAATTTTTTTTTTTTATTTTAAGACAAGCTCTCACTAAGTTTCACAGGCTACCTCTGTCATCAAACTGGCCATCCTCTTGTCTCAGCCTCCCAAGTTGCTGGGATTACAGGTGTATGCCAAGGTATCCAGCTCAAACTCTAGTTTTCGAATAATCAAATGCATTAGATACTTTGCAAATTCCATTTTGTTTAGAGAACTCTGTCCTAAAGTTTTTAATCAAAGAATTTTCTATATTGCTTGAATTTATTTTATCTTGTACTTATATTATCTTAAAAAACACTCAATAAGGATTTAGAACAACTTTAGTTACAATTGACATAAATAGACTGTGTATATTTAAATTGTAGAGTTTGGTGCATTTTGACATAGGTTATTGCTAGGTGCTGTCGAGTCCAACTCATAGCAAACCCTATATGCAACAGAATGAAACACTGTTGGGCACTATGTCAATGCTTCTCTGGTATTCATAGGATTTTCAATCCCCAAATGATTGTTTGGGGATTATTTTGCAGGGTGGACTGCCAGGTCCTTCTCCAACTTTTGCAGTGCTGGGCATCAAACCCAGGCCCTCAGAGAGCACAGAGCAGCACTCTACCAACTGAGCTAAACACCAGCCCGTGACATAGGTTGTTGTTGTTAGGTGCCGTCGAGTCGAGTCTGACTCATAGCGACCCTATGTACAGCAGATCGAAACACTTGCCGATTCTGTGCCAGGCAAACCATCTTATTTACGTTTAAGCCCATTGTTGCAGACACTATGTCAATCCATCTGGCATCCTTTTTTTTTGTTGACCTGCCACCCACCCAAACATGATGTCCTTCTCCAGGGATTGATCTCTCCTGACTACATGTCCGAAATAGGTGAGACGCAGTCTGGCCATTCTTGCTTCCAAGGAGCACTCTGGTTGTACTTCTTCTAGGACAGATTTGTTGGTTCTTTTGGCAGTCCATGCTATATTCAATAGACGTCTCCAGCACCACAATTCAAAAGCATCAACTCTTTTTCTGTCTCTCTTGTTCAATGTCCAGCTTTCACAACCATATGATGCCACTGAAAATACCATGGCATGAGTCAGACGCATCTTCGTTTTCAATGTGACATCTTTGCTTTTCAATACTCTAAAGAGATCTTTTGCCACAGCTTTTCCTAGAGCAATGTGTCTTTTGATTTCTTGACTGCTGCTTCCACGGGTGTTGATTATAGAGCCAAAAAAGCAAAATCTTGGACAACCTCAATCTTTTCTCCATTGATTGTGAAGTTGCGTGCTGACCCAGTGGTAAGGATTTTTGTTTTGTTGATGTTTAGTCGTAACCCATATTGAAGGCTATGATCTTTGATCTGACATAGGTATACAGCTATAAAACAATTGCCACAATCAAGATACTCATTACCCCCAAAAGTTTACTTGGACCCCTTGGTAATCCCTTTATTTTGTACCTCCCCACACCCACCATTGCCAAGCAATCACTGATCTGCTTTCTAGCATTATAGGTGATTTGTATTTTCTTCAGTTTATCCAAAGGGAATCATATAGTATGTAGTCTATGTGGCTTCTTTCATTCATTCACTATAATTATTTTGAGACCTACCCATGTTGTTGCATACACCAATAGTTCATTCTTTTTATTACGTACTAGCATTCTACAAAAGCCTATAGCCATACCACTGTTGCATCTGATCCTGTCAGATCAGAAGCTAAGCAGGGTCAGACCTGGTTAGTACTTGGATGAGAGACAGCCTGGGAACACCAGGTGCTGTAGCCTTGGGAGAAAGACCTGGCAACCCACTCCCAAAAAACAATGAGCCATTGAAAACCCTATGAATAGCAGAGAAACACTAACAATAGTTTTGCCTGTACATAGGATTGCTATGAGTTGGACACCAACTTGACAGTACCTAACAACAACAGTATTCTACCATCTAGATGTATCACAACTTGTTTTTTGGTCCATGTGCTGACGGACAATTGGGTTGTTTTAAGTCTTGGTTCATTTTTTAAATTTTGAGATGGTCTTGCTGAACCATACAGGCTGCCTCTGGCCTTGAACCTGTGATCCTCTTGCTTCCCCTTCCCAAGTCACTGGGACTATAAGTGTGTGCCACCATGCCCAATGATTAATGTCATCTTTTGAGTTAATGTTATGCTACATGTTGCTCCTATAATTCAACTCAACTTTGAAAAATAATGCATAGATAACATCTCTTTAAATGTGTACACATTTTTTTCTTTAGTTTCCTGAGATTTAACAATATGATAGTTTTTAACTTCCAAGAACTCTGCATTTTGTTAGTTGCCCACTTTTCTTTCTTTATTGGAAATTTTTAATGTACACCTTAACGTGATTCATTCTGATATGCTTTTCATTGTGACATTTCCATATATGCATTTTGTTGTACATTATTCATATAGGTTCCCCCTTACCCTCTTGTGTGTTTCCTCTCCCTGTCCCCCACCCCATCAAAGACTTCTCTTCCATTTACTTGCCTTTTAATGGTAATATTTTTCTACATATCCTTGGGTTGCAGTTCTGTTTAAGATAAAATTTTTTCTGTAGTGAACTTTCTTTTTACCTTGTCAGAACTATTACATATATAGGATGTTTTCCTTCTTAGAATTTTGATTCAGCTCCCACATATGAGAACATGTGGTGTTTTTCTTTCTGAGCTTGTGTTCATTCACTTAAAATAATTTTCTCCAATTCCATCCATTGCGAATGGCATTATATCATTTTTTTAATTGCTGAGTAGTATTCCATTGAGGAACACAATCTTATTTACGTATAAGCCCATTGTTGCGGACACTGTCTCAATCCATCTAATTGAGGGTTTTCTTTTTTATTTTTTTTCATTGATCTGCAGTACCAGAAAAAAAAAAAAGACTCTGAACAAATTTAAATAGAGGAGAAATTCTTTAACTTGATAAAAGGAATATATGCAAATTCTAAATTAAATATCATGTTAAATGATAAAAGACTGACTGTTTCTCCTTAACATCAAGTATAAGGCAAGTACGTCTGCTGCAACCACTTCTCTCCAATACTCCGTTAGAGGTTCTAGCCATGCACTAAGGAAAAAAATATAAATATAATGAATCTTGACTGAAAGTAAAAGTAATGCTGTCTTTATTTACCAACAACATGATCATTATGTGGAAATCTCAATAACTTCTACATAAATACTATTAAAACTAAAAAGTAAGTTTACCAAGAGTGAAGAATTTAAGGCAATAGAAAAAAACTTAGATAATACATATATACACATATACAATATGTAGGAGCATCATAGATATGAAATAGTTAGTGATAAATCTTACAGGAGATGTGCAAGACCTACAGAGCAAAACTTATAAAATACTTTTTAAGGAAAGACCTAAATAGATTTACGCACACGGTAACGGATTACAAAACCCAGTATAGTTAAGATGTTATTTCTTCTTAAATTGATCTAGAGATTTGGAGCAACCTCAATCAAAATTGGTGAGCTGTTTCTAAAGCTTATATGAAAGACAAAGGATCTAGAATGTTGTTATTGTTGTTAGGTGCCATTGAGTCATGTCCTACTCATAGCAACCCTCATAGGGTTTTCAGTGGCTGATTGTTTCAGGATTGCTTTGGGAGTGGGTTGCCACATCCTTCTCCTGTTTTTGTGGTGCTGGGAATCGAACCCGAGTCCTCAGAGACTGCAGAGCGGCAGTCTACCAACTGAGCTAAATACTAACCCAGCTGTATCCAGAATAGACAAAATAAATTTAAAAACTAAGTTGGAAGACTTATACTGCCTGATTTCAAGACTCAGGTAGTGAAACCATGAAGTCCCGACTCAAGACACTGTAATATTTACAGCTTAAAAAGTGCCTCTTGAAATCTTTTGCTCATTTATAATTGAATTTTTTCTCTTTTACTATTATTGAGTTTTAAGAGTGGTTTATATAGTCTGGATATAAATCCTTTATCAGAACTATGATATCAAAATATTTTATTTTGGTCTACAGCTTGTATTTTCATTCTCATAAGAGTGTTTTTTGATGAGCACATGTTTTTAATTTTGATGAAGTACAATTTAGCCATTTTCCTTTCCTTTTTCTTTTTGTTTGTTTATTTGTTTGTTTGTTTTGAGACAGGGTCTTAGAATGTATCCCAGGCTGGCCTCAAACTCATGACCCTCCTGGCTCAGCCTCCTGAGAACTGGGATTACAGGTATGCCCTATCATGCCTGGCTTCAGTTTTCTTTTTTATTTTAATGGACTGGGCTTTTTGTATCATAGCTAAGATATTGTTGCCACACCCAAAGTTTCCTCCAATGGATTCTTCTAGAATTTTTACAGCTTTAGGTTTTAAATTGAAGTGTATGGTCCATTTGGAAAGATAGAGAAGTCTGAGCCCTTACCAGAAACCCTGACCTCACATCTACCACAATGTTTAAGATCACTGAGCTTTAGTGGTTGTTGAGGGCAGTGTGTGGACACCATTGTGCTCACTCGGAAGTATCAAGTGACCAATCATCTGGCTGGGGGCTTTTTGTTCTATCCAGATAGGAATCATGGGTAGGTGGGAAGCTTTTCCAGTACTAGCAATCCCAGGCCATTGAGTGTGCAAGGCCTAAGGATAGACTGGCAGACCCAGAGGCTTAGAGCTCCAAACCCTGAAAGCAAGAAGCCTACTGCTCCCAGCTTTAAAAACCAGAGACTATTTTCTCTAGATACTCAGGTTGGAGGATTATTTCTCTGGGCTTTAACCACTAGCAGCCCCAGGACTTCCAAGTCTATTGTAATCCTTGACCTACAGCAGCAGTGGGCAGCAACAGCAGGCAGTACTTGCTAGAATTATGACTATTGAACAGGCCTTGAGTGCTGGGACACTCAGCCTTATAGTGACAAGAGTCACAGCTTTTGGATTGCTAGTTTTGCAGCTCTTTGGCCTAGGATGTCTGATACCCTTGGCCTGTAAATCGTGACAATTCCCTGGAGTTCTACTAGTGACCAGGGCTTGCAGTTTCTTGTCTTCTGCTCTTCACAGCCCTTGTCTTCACTGATTCTTCTCCTAGTTGTTCCTGCCCTGGCCCTTCTCTGGAACTCTTCAGCTTCTCTCTCGTTACTACTGTTGCTGTTGCCACCAGGGTAGAGTTTGCTCCTACCTCTTCTTCTCCTGCCACCTTTACTGTTGGTACCACTCTGTTGCTGCTTCTGCCATCTTCTCTCTGTGTTATCAGCTCACTCTGCTCTACTAATGATAAAGATCAAAAATAAATAATTAAAGACAACTTGAGAGAAACCTGTCATTGGATTTATTGTTGCAATTCCAGGAGGCAGCACAGGTGGGTGTCTCCAGACTACCTCCAAAAGTGATTTGAACAGCCTTCTTATATAGTCAGAAAATGGATGTGGCAAGGGTGTTTGCACTAATTGTGGCAGACCTTCATGCAAATGAGTACATTTGCATCTGTGACAGTGTCTTCTGGAGCCAGAGTTGTGCTTCAGTTGCAAGCAGCTGTGGTTGCCATGTAGCTTACTCAAGTCATCCATGGAGTGCTCAAAGCAGCTAGGCTAGTAAGAGGGCTGTTGAGCTGGCTGCTTGGATGATAGTCCTCCATTCAAGTCAGCTGGACCACCAGGGAGAAGTCTATAACAACTGTCAGCTAGGGAGTCAAATTGCTCTGACCACCAACATCTTAGCTTATTTAAAAGAAAAATGAACTATAAAGGGGGTGCTTAAAATAAAGGCCTATCTTTAACACTGAGAGTGATTTAATTATACTCAATAGTTCTATAACAGTGCTGAATTTCTGCCCCAGTGCCCCAGGGAGAGGTGGATTCCTTTAATCTGTTTCAAGAATACTCATCTTAAGTTGGCTTAAAACAATAAGGAAGCTTTAGTTCATCCATTGCAAGTTCAAACTGAGAGTGAGCTACAAAGTTGATTGAGTTCAGCAGCTCAATGGTGCTAACATCTGGTCTTTCTACTACCAGCTGTATCCACAAGTCTTTCTCCAAGTAAGTGAAAATTACTGACCTCATCACAGCCCAGAGAGAAGGAGGGACTTGTGTCCAGCAGCTCCTGTCACATCCCAAATTGGACAGCACATCTACCTCTGAGTGTGTAGCTACAGCCAGGGGTGGGTATGAGACTATCACTGTTATTGCAGGTATGAGACACACGCCTCACTGACAGAGGAAAGGGACAGCAGCTTCCCCAATGCTGTGTGGGGCAGGTGAGGATGCTGACATGTAAATCAAGGCAGATTCTAGAAGGGAGAATGGGTGGATGTTGAGAATTGTCTATTACAGGTGCATTTGGGGACAGAGATATCCCCAATGTGATGTCTTATATTTTAAGAAATAACTGCCCAAAAAATTACCATTGTTAACATATTTGTGATTATGTAGGTGGAAAACTCAAAAGAATCAACTGAAATAGTGATAAAAACATTAAGAAAATCCAGTAAGGAAGTTGGCAACAAAATCAATACACAACCATAGTTTTTTTTCTATAAGAAACTATCAATTATAAAAATAAAAAATATAAGAAAAGATCTTGTTGTATTGCAAAGAGATGAAATGCCTAAACAAATGTAAAAAACAACAACAAAATCCAGTCTCTGTGTGAGGAAAACTTTGAAATTCTACTGAAGTACATGTTTAAGAGACTTGAATATATGGCTTAGATAGGAACACTTAATGTTTTAATGATGCAAATTGTCCTTAAATGAATTTATAAATCTAGTGCAAGCTGAATAAAAGGGCTAACAGGATTTTTTGAAAGGAAAGAATTAGATAAGCTTTTCCTAAAGTTTACATAAAAATTAAACATGTAAGAATAATGAAAACAACTAAAAAATAAAAAATAAATAAAGTGAAAGGTTGTAAGAAGGAACTAATCTTAGCAAGTGTTACGAAGTATTATAAAGTTGTAGTAATTGAACTTGTCATTGTCCACCTATAACTAAGCGATTGTAAAGGAAGAGAAAGTTCCAAAGAATGAAAATGTACATTGAAATTTAGGGTATATAAGTGGATAGATTTCATATTAGGGAAGACAACATAAACTTTTTAATAAGTTATATTGGAATAATTGGTTAGCAACTCATTACCAAACAAATTAAATGCTGATGAATCAGAGATATATGTGTAGTAACAAAAACCTGACAAAGCCAGGAGAAAAAGTGATCTGCTTCAGTCTATTTTCAGCTCTGTTTGACTGTGGATGCAAAAATCAAAGCACAAGAACTACATTTGACCACATAAAAGTTACAATTAACCAGGTAGGGAGAAAATAATATCAGTAAAGTTTTGCTTTAAAATGATACACCAAGAAATATATTTAAAATACATTTTAGAAGGAGCTAATTTCCATAATAAGCAAATAACACAAATTTAAAAAACAGTAATAGGAGAATGGAGAAAACACAGTAACAGGCAGTTTGTAGGATGAAAAATGAGTCATAAACAAATGATAACACAAGTCATATTTCTACTTTTCAAATGTCAGATTGGGAAAAATAAGCTTGATGAAACGCTGTTGGCAAAAGTATAAAAATAATAGGCATTCTCATGTCCAAAATGATGAGAATATATATCATTGCACAGCTTTTAATAAACAACTTGACCATATCTATTAAGATAGCTATCTTTTGATTCAATAATTCCACTTGTGAGTATTTATGTCACAGGTGTTTTTGTATATGTGTACAAGGGTATTTATGAAGCATTGTTCATATAAAGAAAAAGTTGAACATAACCTGAATGTCCTTTTGTAGCAAGCCAGTGGAATAAGTTATGATCTGTTTATATGATGGAGCCCTATTAAAGCACAATAATGTTTTTGAAATACATCCAAGGTATTCTCCTTCCTGTTGTTAGGTGCCGTCGAGTCAGGTCTGACTCATAGTAACCACATGTACAACGGAATGAAATACTCCCCAACACTGTATCATGCCTGGCACTATGTCAGTGCTTCTCTGGTATTCATGGGTTTTTGATGGATGATTATTTTGGGAGTGGGGTGCCAGGTCCTTCTCCCAAGCCTACAGCACGTAGTCTTCCAGGTGGTCTCCCACCCAAGGGCTAACCAGACCTGACCCTGCTTAACTTCTGAGATCTGACAAGATGGGAAGCCAGGGTGGTGTGTAGACTCTCTTTCTTAGTAATTCTTTTCTTTTTCCTGTTTCCTCTTTTCCTCTTCTGGCCCTGGCCTTTGATGCTCAGCCTGTGACAAGTGCTTGCCTTGCCTCTGGGTGGGGGAAGGCTGGTCTAGCCTAGGACAGAGAAATCACCTTTCAGTTTTGATTTCTGTGTCTCATAAGGTTCCAAAAGAATCCACAGTCTAGAAAGTTCCTCATTTCATGATCTAGAAAGAGGGTGTTTCTCAGATTCCCAAAGCTGCATTTTTATATTTCAAGCACCAAACCTTGGAGGGCAGGCACAGGGGACCAGAGGATGAACTGACAGAAAGGAAGTAGCACAAGGTCCCCCCTTGAGGGGTCAGAGGACAGCCAGCAGAGAAGACTGCAGAGAAAATGTATTTCCCCATGAGGCAGGTTCTGGTCCCATTCAGGACACCCCAAGGAGGGGTAGAGGAGAGGGGTCAGACCTCCTTGGGGTGTTTCACTGATTTTTGAGTGTGGGGCATTGCCCTGCCGCTGGACTCACTCCAGCCGCCAGCAGGAACCAGCAGCCAAAGACCCGTCATCTGGTGAGGGGGAGCCGAGCACCTAAGAGCCGCACCACCCGGAAAGGAGGCTTATGCCCACAGCTGCTCTGAGAAGCCTTGAGAAAGGCAGGCTCAGAGGCTTATGCCCATGGCAGCTCCTTGCTTCTTTCTTCCCAGTGAAGACTCTGACTCTGAGTGCTCTGCTCCAACAGCTCTTTATTGTTTCCTTGCCTGTCCCAGTCAATGGAATGGACTCAAACTGCTCTGTGTACTGCCCTTATATACTCTCCTGGGGCTAGCCGGGGACTAATCAGAGGCAGTCACGCCATACGGGTTTCAGCAAATCAGAGGGGATATGCAAATTTGGTTTTGTAAAAGTAGCCAATTAGGGGTGGTTCCTGAATGGTCCAATCAGGAGCTGTTCAGGGGTTTGGAAACAGCCAATCAGTGTCAAGGGATCTGAGGCAAGGGATTAGATGCCAGTGCCATCTTGGGGAGCTCAACGACCCTGAGTTCCCAGATATAGGGCAAAGTTGACTGCCTGGGGAACAAGCCTCAGTCCTCCAAGGGGCCTAGATAGGCCCCGGGGCAAACTGCCTCTCTAGGCAGTACCCTACATTCGAGGACCCTCCCTGGGAGGTGACATGCCTTCCACACACTGTCTTGTCCCATCTGGCTGGGGATTAGAAGGGACCACATCTGAAGGACAGGTGGGCCCGAGGGCTCCCTGTGATATGGAGAAAGCACTTGAGGCTCCTGGAGCCCGGTAGCCATGGGGGGCCCAGGGACCAGACCTGTGCCCTGGAAGATGCTTGAATTCAGGGTAAAAGGCTATAGGGGGCAGAGTCTTGATTGCAAAAGCTGTGGTGGTCTTTAGAAGTCAGTGACAGAGAGTGCTGTGCTTTGTGGAATCAGCCCATCTCAGTGGGTCCCACTGTGGGTGCCAGCGCAGCAGCCGATCACCCTGCAACAGAGCTCACACACAGGCCAGATTGGGGAAGGCTGCATTTGTTTCACCTGCTCAAACAATAGACATGAGAAATTGACACCAGTGGATGTCCCTGAAGAAATTGCTTAGGGAGCAGAGGGTCAAAGAGAGTCTAGGCAGGCTTGGAGCTGGATGTAACCTGCCCTACAGAAGGCTCAGGCTGCTCCCAATAGGCTAGGCACCCACTGAGTTCAAGGTCATTGTCCCTCCATTAGAACAGGGTTCTGCAAAAGCAAGAAGGGTGCTTTCCCAGTGGTTTTGGGGCTTCCTGAGAGTCCCTCTAAAGATCTCAGTGATGACTTTACTGAATCTTCTCCCTCTGGCCACTAGCCCCACCCTCTCCAGACTTCAGCAGACTTTTGCTAAAGAAATAAGTGCAAACTGAACCAGAGCTAAAAGATGGGTAGAAACGTGGCCCTAAGAAGTAGTCCTCACATGCTTAATAAAAGCATGCCAGATTATGCCCATTCTTCCTGTGTGATTGCCAATAGCATCTCCTTTACTCTTAAAAGTGTCCCAGTTTGGATGATACATCATATAACCTCTGTTTCTAGATAATCTGAAAACACAGTATTCCCTTAAGTGTTGGAAAAGAGGCAAGCCTCCTCTACTTTTGATCTCCCAACCTCTGGACCCTCCAGCAACCGCCACTGACCTGTGAGTCACCTGCTGTGAGTGATGTGGGAAGGCATACAATCTGGTCCCAGAATTTAGGGTGCTTCTAACCAGTGAGGAGGCAGGCAGCTAGGCAGAGCAGTAACACACCCAGCAGATGGGACTTGTTAGTGCTTAAGACATTTACAGGATCTCCAGAAGTGGTCCTATTCGCCCTCCTCTTGGCTTTTCCCTCAGGTCAAAGTAAGATGGTTGCAACAATGATGGGAATAACAATAGCCTTTGTTTGGCACTCTCCATTGTTTGGGGCTCTCCCTTCAGGGGCTCCCAGATGAACCATGTGGGGAATGACTTGGATGCTGAGGGGCAAGGCTGGTGGGCAAGGTGTTCCTGGACTGATGAGAGATGTTAGCATACCCATCACCAAGAAGGTGATATGAATTCTTTGCAAAACCCTGCCTGATAACTATCCTCATTCTCCTTTCATAAATGAAAAAGTGGAGGTTCAAAGAGGAAATAGAACTTACCAAGGTCACACAGCAATTTAGTAGCAAAGTTGGCATTGAAGTTACAAATTCCTATGATGGGGTGGACCACTGAGTGGTGGTACAGCTCAGTGGGCATCTGTACCTTTTAAATCTACTTGCGTTTGGACACATGTGTGTTCTTTCACACCCTCAGAACTCTGGTTTCCATGCCCAGGCACCTCATGACAAGATACCCGTGACATGTCCTGCACATGTGGGCTGCATTTGCACAGAGGCACCAGCTCACTCTGTCTCCCAAACGTTCTGTTGGGCACACTGAACAAAGGCCAGGCTGCCAGCTGTACCTGGAGCCAGCACCAGTGCCACCTGCTAGGCCACAGGCCTGATGTTAAAAGTTCTCATGGGCCTCACTGGGCTTCCTCTTAGAGTGACAGTCTTCCTTCCTTGTCTTATTAATTTTTTAAATCTTGTGAAATGGTCTCAGAGGTTGTTTGAAAACAAATATCACGTGGAAGGAGCTGAAAGAGGAAGAGATTGAAGGAGAAAAATGTCACAGTGAAGCCAGGTGGTTTGGAAGGTCAGAGACGATCCTGGGTCTGGCCTGTTGACATAAGCCACTGTCTCCTATCTCTAACCACATCCTTGACCAACACTCCTGATATAAACATCCAGGTTACCCATAGTCCCAGAGGCCCCCAACCCTGCAGCCCTCTGGTCATGCAGGCCCAGGCCTGTGAGTCTATCTATAAGCGTTTCCTCCATGGAGGGCCTTAAGCATAGAAAACCTAACAGTATTGTTTCCCTGCCCAAGGAACTTACAGTCTTGGTAGAGAGAAGAGAATCTAGACTCAGAGACAATCAAGGAGATACACACACACACACACACACACACACACACACACACACACACACACACACACACACGGTGATCAAAAAATACAGTGAATGTCTAAATTTAAAAAAAAATTGTTACAATAAAAGACATATTGCCATTAATCCGCATCAAAATATTCTGCCTGGCTTCAAACACATTCCATTGTTCTTGCCACTTTCTGAAGCTGTTCTGGAAGTCCTTTTCCGTGAATGTCTTTAGTTTCATCCTGCATCATGACAACACTCTGTGTCACATATTGCTTCTGGTATGGCAATTTCTGTCAAACAAAAACATTAGTGTGTGTCCCCATCCACCTCATTCCCTGGATCTAGCACCCTGTGGCTTCTGGCTCTTGCCCACATTCAAACTGATGGAAGGTAAACATTCAAATGGAAGGTAAACATTTTGAATCAATTCAGGACATGGAGGTAGCCACAACAGCTCCACTAAAAGACATTCGCGAAAGAGAACTTCCAGAACCACTTCAGAAAGTGTCAAGATAGAGGAGGGTAAGGGGTAACCTATATGAATAATGCTTATCAAATTGCATATATGATAATTGTCACAACGAAAAGCATGTCAAAATGAATCACATTATGATGTACATTAAAAATTTCTAATAAAAAAAAAAAAAAAAAAAAAAAGAAAGTGTCAAGAATAATGGGATAAGTGTGTTCAAAGCCAGGAAGAGTATTTTGAGGGAGATTAATAGTGACATAGTAACAAATTAGTGTAATTAAAAAAAATTAAGCATTCACTACATTTTTTGATCACATCATGTACAAGGGGCAATCAAGAAATGGTACAGGAAAGAAGATAAAAGCCATTTCCCTTTGGAGAAGAACTTTTTTCCAGACCACAGGGAAGTGAGCTTTGATAATGAGCTAGACAGAAACCTCAGCCACAGATCACTGAAAAATTAAGACCCATGTTTTGAATCTCAGCACTTGGGAGGCTGAGGCAGGATTGTGAGTTAAAGGGAAACCTAGTCTACACAATGAGATCTTTTCACAAACAAACAAGCAAAAACAAAACAAAAAACATAAAAACTACTTTGGCCTTCTGGGGACCCAGAATGCTATCCACATTTCCTGTGGCTTTAATACAGGTTGTTCCCCCAATGTTCATGTGCTGGAAGCTTGGTACCTGGTGCCCAGTGTGGCAGTGTTGATGTGGTGGAACTTTTAAGAAGTGGGACCTAGTGGAAGGTAATTGGTCATGAGTCTTCACTGTCATGAATGTCGATCTTGCAGGAGTGGGTTGGGTCTCATGAGAGTGAGGTGGTTCTCAGGAAGGCAGAGTCCTAGTGGCAGTTTGTTATCACGAGGCCACACTGCCCCATAGTCTGTGCTGCACGTAGCCATTTCTCTTTCCTCTTTTCTGCCAGGTTGTAAAGTATCCAGGGGGAGTCCTACCAGGATTCTGGTATCATGCTGTTTGTACCCTCCAACCACCAGATTCATGAGCCAAATAATCTCTTCTCTTTATACATTACCCAGTGCCAGGTATTTTGTTATAGCAACACAAGATTGAATATGATAACATTTATGCAATAACTCAGCCTCCTCTCCTAAAACTATGTAGTCATGGTCCCAGGCTTAGAGGCCTCTGGAATCCTGCAGATGTTGACAATTAGCTGGACAGAGCATCCAAGTATCTGACTGAAACTTTCCTTATGCCAATAGATGTTCTAGGGGAAGAGACTGTGGATGAAGGTACCTCAGAATACTAAAAAGTTTCCCCATATTTATAGGAGCTAGATCCTTTTCCAGAGCATGGCTCTCTAATGTTTGCTTCTTCTTCTTGAGCCTATGGGAGAGGGTTACTTCTTTGCTCCATCCATTTAGTTAGAGTCATGCCCTCTCTTATTCTGCTACAGTGACTCAGGAAGGTACATGGACAGACGGTAGAGCTATGGGATAGAAAAAGCATGAATTGGGGATTTTACTCAGTGGTAGAGGACAAGGAAGGAAAAGTATGAGTTTCTCAGTGATCACATGGAGCTCAGCTTCCCTGGAGAACACTATGAGAAAAAAATAACCTTTGGTTTAGTTGAGCCACTGGGATATCTTCATCACTGTTACTGCAGCATGCCCCATCCCATCTTGACTTTTCACAACACCCTGAGTACTAATGAGATGAGACACCAGGGAAGGAGAGAATATGGATGGAAAACGCTTTAATTGTCACTAGGACTCTGGCTTTGCATACAAAGACACTCTTTCCCCAGAACTGGAAGGAGAGTCTCTGATGTGGGAGTCTCCAGAGGAGGTCGCGGCTCTCGCCAGCCCTGCCTGCTCCTCAGCACAAGCACTAATTCTGTCTTCATTAGGAACAAGGGATTTCCATCCTGATTGCTCTGGAGACCTAGTTTTGCCCCTCAGGAGAAGCTGGAATGGGCAGGGAAGCAGCAGGCAGCCTGTGATTCCACACCCTCCTCCCCACCGCATTCCATCGGCTCAGCTGGCCACCTCTGACATCCAGAGGAGCCCAGTCCAGGCAGCCAGAATTACTTACCCTGTGCCTCTTACTTGCTGCCCTCAAGCCCCAGAGCCCGGCCCTCCAAGGCCAGGCTTACACTGATCCTGCAACCCAGAAACTTCAATGGGGCTCCTTGTTCCTTTCACCTAGAGGCACTGCCAGGTCCTCACTGACATCAGGCAGGTGAGTTCCCCACCTGCAGGGAGCAGAACCTTCCCCCAGGGGACACTTTTCCCAATGTGGTTCTGCAGACTGTCCTCAGAGTCCAGTGTCCTAACTTCACCAAGGCTTGAGGAAGAGTTCTGCTTGCCTGTCAAGGCTTATCCCTCACTGGCAGCTGCCTGCTCTTTATCATTCAGCACAGGTCTAGGGATGGGACTGAGTGGATCGGAACTAAAGTAGCTGATTTATATTCAGAGTGGAGTTTAAATGAACTGCGCAGAAGTCAAATCTCGCATTGCCCATGTTTACTTTGACTGAGCAGTAGCGAGGACTTATGCTTCGGTCCATCCAAATTCCTAATGGGCCAAGTGCCCCAATTACAGATGGTGCGCTGAGCATCCAGAGCTTCTGAGAGCTGACACAAGGATGATTCAGGAGGGGCTCGGTGTCCTTCAGCTGGCCGTGGGCAAGTGACACTGCAGGGAGCAGGGAGCTCTGGGTTTCAAGGAGCATTAGGTGGGGGGAGTGACTTTCACAGTGCTTCTTGTCCTTTTCCCCAGCTGGGACTGCTTCAGAACATAGCAGGACTTCAAAGGCATGTGTGCCCTCTTAGTGCTTTACAGTGGGGTGGCACTGGCAGGGGAAGAAGATGGTGTGGTGGGGGAGACAGAATTGGCCAGTTTGAGTCCATAGGCTGGTAATGTTGAGGCTGGTAGGGAGGAACCTGGGATCACCACACCATCCCCTTTGCTGTAAATGTGCTTGGACATTTCCATAGGTAAAAGTTGCTTGTGAGGTATTTTTTTTTTCTCTTTTAATGGAAAAGACACATTTCATGAGCCCCAGACATGAGACACAAGCGGAAAGGGAGGGAGCCAGAAAGTTCACTCCAGAGATCTCAAAGCCAGGCAGACACTGCTGCTCCCTCTGCTGTGCCCTGTGGTTTAATAACCTGCTAGGGAAGCCCAGGGTCTGTAGCCAGGCTCTGCCACTGATGTCATTAGGCAAAGTGGCTGAATGGCACTTTCTGTGTGGTTGGCACTCTTGTTGCCCATCCAGTGGGTCACTCTGCCCTTATCCTTGCTGGCAGAAAACCATTGTGTGGAGCAACATCTTTGAGGAGTGGTCCAGACCCTGGGAATGAGCCAGAGCGGGAAGTGGTTAGGCATGGCCATGTAACCCAGTTCTGGCCACTTACATGCAAGGAAAAGTTCTAGAGTGGGCAGAGTTGCCAGGAGGTAGTTTCTTCTCTGTTAAACAAGAGTTGCTTTAGAAAAGGGCTTCCTTTCTTTGGAACTTTTGTGTTAACTCCTTTCTTGTGTCACTGTGGCAAAATACCTTTCAGAACTACTTAAAGGTGAAAGATTTATTTCTGGCTCACGGTTTCAGAGGGCAAATCCATCATGGTGGGAGGCATGGCAGAGCAACAGCAGGAGCAGGTGGTGGAGGGTGCTCACATCATGGCAAATAGGAGCAGAGAAAACAACTGGAGTCAGGCACTGGGTAAAACCCAGAGTTTGGCCCCAGGGACTTAATTCTGCTAGCTAGGGCCCACCTTCCCAAATTCTACAATCTCCTAAAGCAGTGCCACCCAAGAGGACCAAGTGTTCAACAGGAGCCATGGGGGGCATTTTATTTTCAAACTATAATCCTCCACCCTTGGGTTCCAAAAGCTCCTGGCCATCTCAAAAGGCAAAATGTGTTTAGTCCAACTTCAAGAGTTCCCAAGCTGGGTGTGTGCGGCACACATGTAATCCCAGCGACTCGGGTGGCGGAGGCAGGAGGATTGCAAGTTCAAGACCAGAGATAGTCTGTGTAATTTAGCGAGACCCTGTTTCAAAAAGTAAGAAAATGGGCTGGGGGTGCAGCTTAGTGGTACAGCACTTGTAAAGTGTGCAAGTGTGAGGCCTGGGGTTCAACCCCAGTACTGCAATAAATAAATAAATAAATAAATAAATAAATAAATAAATAGTTCCCAAAGTTTGAATAGTCCCAACACTGTTCAAAAGTCCCTGTCCAAAGTCTCTACTGAGACTCAAGGAAATCTCTTAACTCTGAGCCTCTGTTAAAAAAACAGAACAACAGCAACAACAAAAAACAAGTTATATACTTCCAATGAACAGTGGTATGGAATAAATAATCCCATTCCAGAAGGGAGGAACATGAGGATAGCAAATAAAGACTGAAACCCAGTCAGGAAAACACTGATTCCTGCAGTTCCATGTCTGGCATCTAGTACACATGGTGGCATCATCTGGAATCCAACAGGCTTGGGCACCTCTGCCCCTATGACCTTGCCATTTGCAACCCATGTGTCCCTCTTGAGCTCGCTCCATTCATTACTGGCCAATTGCCTCAGCAGACTTTCCATGTTATGGGCATCTCAATATCCTGAGGTCTCCATTCCAGTTTAGGTTTCATTTTCATATCTTCATTTACTGTCCTGTAGGGGGCTCTCCACAGGGAATCTGACCCTGGTACATATTGCTTGTCCTCCCAGGCTTTTTTCTAGAACATTTGTGCAAGATTCCATGACTTTGTAACTATTGCATTCTGCATGCCTGCAAAACCAATACCATGTGGCTGATACCAAGGTCTGCTGCTGGCTCAAATAGCAGCTGTACCCTATTGGACCACAGCTGCAATGGCCTCTGAGTTCCCAGGTGTTGGAATCCAAGTAAACACTTCCTTAGCCAGACTTTTGTGAGCAGGATGCCTTGAGGGGATCTCTCTTTTCAAAGGAAAGTCTTCCAAATGAGTTTACTATTTCATACTTTGGAGTCTCTGATGGGTGGGGTTTAGCCAATTTGCTTTGAAGCCTCCTTTCCTATTGTTCCATTGGGGCTTCACTTTAATGGTTGTAATCTCCTTAACAAACACAATCTCTTTAAATGGGCTGCTTTTCTGGCCAGATGGTATATTTTTTCATTTCTTTCTGCTCTGCTTTTTGCTTTTTTTCTCACTGTAAATCTGGTTTAAGGCAGCCAGCAATAACCATGTCACAGGCTCAATGTTACACTGTCTTGAAATTTTCTCCACAAAAGTAATTAGTCCATTTACTTTTAAATTCAGCCTCACTCAATTTTTTAGGACATGGGCAAATCACAGACAAACTCTTCTAGAATGTAACATGAATGGTTTCTAGTCCAATTCCCAATAGAGTCTTCTTTTCCTTCTGAAACCTCATGAACACCAGTAGTCTATATTTCTTTTGGCAATCTTTTCTTCTGAACTCCTGCCAGAACCACCCATTAAGCTCTGTTTTTCGCATTTTGGTTTTCTCCAGTCAGCATTTTTAAACTCTTCCAAATTCCTCTTGAAAACCACTTCCAGAAGCCTAGGAATCACATTGTCAGGTTACAGCACAGCAAGGATCTCACTCTCTGGCATGAAATTTCTGTGTTGGTTACTTTTTGCCTTGCCGTGACAAAATACCTGACAGAATAACTTAAGGGAGAAAAGACTTATTTTGGGCTCATGGTTTCAGAGGGTAAGCACATCATGGCGGGTAGGTATGGTGGAGCAGTTTCAGGAACATGTGGTAGAGTCTGTTCACATCATGGCAAACTTGAGCAGAAAGGGTTACTGGCACAAGGGACCTGGGTATAACCCCAAATCCCACCCCCGTGACCCACTTCCACCAACTAGGTCCCACTTCCCAAAGTTCCACAACCTCCCTGTGTTGCTAAGGTGGCACATCACTGCAACAGAGAAACTGACCAAAGCAAATTTACAGGGGATAGATTTATCAGGGGATTGTGGTTAGAGGATTTTAGTCCATACAGACAGAAGGTGTGGTAGCAGGGCAGGCATGGTGAGGTCCATGGCACAGGCCCTCATGGGATGATGGATCAGGAGGAAGGAATAACCAGATCTGGGACCCCAGATAAAAAACCTCCAAAGGCCCATGCCAGGGAGCCACATCTGCTAAGCTAGCAGCTGACCTCCCAAAGTTCCCATAGTCTCCACAATCAGTGCCACCATCTGGGACCCGATGTTCTTACGTGTGATCTTTAGGAGGGCATTTAGATCCAAATCATGACACTCCCAAATAAGTGCCTCCTGCTGGGGACCACGCACTCAAACACAAGCCTTGGGGAATATTCATATTTAAATCATAATAGTTTTCAATTGCTACTTTGTCCTTTCAAGAGTCTTTGTCTCTCCTACTTTCCCCTCATCACACTCTCTAGCCATTTAACCCTTTGCTTTCCTAGAAAATTCGAAGCACACTCCTGCCTTAGGGCCTGTGCATATGCTGTTCCCTATGCCCAGAACACTCTTCCTCCAGACTTAAACAAGTTTTCTTCTTTCATGTCTTTCAGGTGTTTGTTCAGATGTCAGCTTCTCAGTGAGAACCTTCCTTGCCACATTAAAAAATAAAAATCCTTATCCTCCTTCTCTTTTTCCTCTCATTATTGTTCTCCATATCACCAATATCCCATGTAGTTTTCTTATGTGTTTTGTTCATTGTCTCTCCCCATCTCTAGCATGGAAGCTCCTGAGGGCAGGGATTTTTATTGCTTTTATGCACTGATGTGTGTCCAAGAGGTGCTCAACACATACTAGATTATACTAAATATTTGTTGAGCAAGTGAGTGAAAGGGTACTATA
The DNA here is from genome assembly GCA_007922755.1 of Pedetes capensis. NCBI lineage: Eukaryota > Metazoa > Chordata > Mammalia > Rodentia > Pedetidae > Pedetes > Pedetes capensis. The sequence goes on along the minus strand of VMDO01007138.1, from coordinate 46,134 downwards.
CTTGGAGCTTTAGCAGCCATCTTGTGACCATGAGGAGTAAATTAATGGGATCACAGAGAAATAGCTCCACAGCCCCACTTTCACTGAACTGCTGAACTAACAGCTCTGCTGCTGAGCTATTGTTATTGAGGTAATAATGTCCTGATAATTCAAGTCACTGCTTGTTGGGGAATTTTTTACTTGTGGCCAAAATCATCCTAAATGATACACCTTACACAGCTGCTAGAATGAAAGCCAAAGGGGCTTTGTCTTTCTGTCTCAGAAGGTCTTAGGAGTGAGCCCTCCACTGGCAGAGAGGACAATCTGATCCCAAACTGCTCTCAGGTGTACTCAGGGTCTCAGTGTGTCCACTTTCAGTGTGGATTCCATATCCAGAAACTTCCAAGGGCTTCCAGGCCTTGTTGCTCAGCAGTTACCATCTGCCAGCACATCTTTGTGAGTGAAACAGCAAAGGCTGGGTGGTCTGTGGTAGGTCCATTTTGGCCACAGAGCTGTGACAGCCGAGTTGGTTAAAGAACAGAGCACTCATGCCTTCCATGGCGGCCTTGTTCCTTTTTGCCTTCATTAGCTCCAGGATCAGGGTTGTTTCTTAGAGGGCTAGGGTTTCCCACAACACCCCTCTCCCATGAGGGGAGCAAGAGTCGGCCATCACGTGCCGACTTCAGAATCTGCCCGGATCAGTAAGTAGAAGGCATCACTGGCAGGAATGCTGGGACACCGAAACAGGACCCAACCTGGTTTCTACACAGTAACCAGATACCGTTGCATAACATAGACGTGTCCTATGGCTCCCTTGCTTAAGAACCTTCTATGCACCTTCTGTGGATTTTCATTACTCTGTGAATAAAATTGAGACTCCTCAGCAGACTTACAAATCCTCACTGGGCCTGGCCCTCCTGGCTCTCAGACTTACAGCACCTCTCACTTCAGCTGCCAAGCTCCCCACTGTGCATCACTGTGCCCTGGACATGGCTCCTTGATCTCCCTGGGGCTCCCTCCTGCTGTCAGCCTCCAGGGGTCCTCTCATCCTTCTTTGTAGAGAGTCTCCAACATCACAGTGCTCATCTCACTCCCAACTCTCAGCACAGCCTGTGAGATCTCAACTACTTAGTTCCTTATTTATTGAATGTCTCCCCCACCAGAGTGTCCTGAGGTGGGAACTATCAGCTTCTCTACACTGCATTACTCAACACCCAGTATGTGATGTTGTTGTTGTTAGGTGCCATCGAGTCAGTCAGTGTCTGACTCATAGCAACCCTACATACGACAGGAGAAACACTATTGTCAGTGCTTCTCTGCTATTCATAGGGTTTTCAATGGCTGACTGTTTTTTCAGAGTGGGGTGCCAGGTCCTTCTCCCAAGCCAACAGCACCTGGTATTCCCAGGTGGTCTCCCATCCAAGTACTAACCAGGCCTGACCCTGCTTAGCTTCCGAGATCTGATAGGATCCGATGCCACAGTAGCACGGCTACAGGCCAGTATGTAATAGGGGCTGAATAATTGTGCTGAGTGAACAGATGGAAGAGGGAGTGAATCTGGGTTTACTTCAACCACGGGGCCAAATAGCCAGGCCACAGCAGGACCCTGTTACAGTCCAGAAGAGCCAGAGGCGTCAGAGCAACTGCAAGATAGTGATGCCCAACCCAGTCCCAAAGGAGACTGTTCTGCAGAGGACTAAACAAGTCTCCTATTTTCCAGGGCAGGGAACCGTCAAATCCCAGGTCATGCCCTAAGTGACTTCAGAGGAGCTTCAGAGGAGCTCTGGCTCCCAGGACTCCCCACACTGCCTAGGGGAAGGAAGCCCTGGCCTCCTACAGCTCATGGAGCAGTCCAGTCACTGAGGGTGACCAGGAGGATGTCAGGGGCACTAAGTAGCTTTCCTCCACCAGGCTGCCTGCATCTTTCCAGCGCTGCTCTGAGGAGTGGAAGCATAGTCAAATGCATTTGGAGAATTCCGGGGATTAGGGAAAAAGAAACTGTCACCTTATGTAAGTGCTGAGGTTTGAGTGTTGGAAAGATAACCAGTCAGTTCACGTGCACTCTTCCTCCACAACCCCACCTTGATGAGGGAAATGGGGCACACTCACACCTGCACACATAGACATGTGTGCACCCCTGCATACACACAATACACGTGCACGCATGCCCTCCTGCATACAGGGCACCCACGTGGGTCCCATATGCACGTATGATACACACGTGAATCCACAGTTATTCCCACAATAAGGTACCTTTTCCTTTAATATTTCAGAGAATGGTACTCTGAGTTCAGAAACTCCCTGGCCTGCACCCTCACCATGTGGGGGTCAGAGTTGCCACACAGGGTCAGCTTCTTGGCTTATTCAGGCCCAAATTCTCTCTCTGCTGGAGGTCCAGAGAAGTGGTTAGTGGAAGGATGGAATGTTTTTCCTGATATCAAATTGTGCATGTTCCTGACGTGAATGTATTAGTTTCCCTTAATATGTTGCGATCTGGATCTGTCATCCTTGTCTTAAATCTAGTTATAATTTCAGCTGTCAGTTTATTTCCCAAAGTGAAAGTAGCAAACAGGACTTTAATGAATCAATCAGCAAGTGCTGTTGTGAAAACAGGATCCAGGGAAGGAATGGATATTGTACCAGGAGGCAAGAGTCCTGGTACAGAGTCTGAGCCTTCTGCACGCCCCAACTGGCTGACAAGCCGGGGATTCACAGGCACAACAGGACTTGTCAGGGTTTGCATCTGCACGTGGTGGGGTGGTGGTATGCATGCCTCCCTGCCTGAAGGGAGACCTCACTCTCCCTGGGGCTGAACCATCAGCCCAGGACCATGTTTAACGCCAAGGAGTACACCAAAGGCCCAGCTCCTCCCCACAAACCTCCAAGTCTTTCTGTGCTTATCCACCAAATGTCAGGGTGAGCAAAGAGAGACTGATGTGTGGGCCTTGGGTTCTGGAATCACCCACCACTGTGGGGCAGCTTCACCACTGTGCCCTTCTTCTTTCCTGCCATCACAATTAGGTGGCCTTGTGCTTCTTGGAGGATGAACCCCTCATCTTCCCCAGGGGAAGGAGCTTCATTAATCTAGTAAATCAATTCTGATCCTATCTCCCTGGACAGTTAAATAGACATGCAGTAGAATTTTGTTCAAGGAAGTCTGAAGGAAACTCTGCTATGCAAGAGAGGACTTCTGGAAATTCTGTGATCACACTTAAATAGGGACATGAAAAAGAAAGGAAAGTTCTCTCTCTGGCACCTGGATATTATTGGGTGAGGATGTGATGACTGGAGCAGTGGACACCACTTTGCCCAGCTGAGGGGAGGAAGTAAAATGCTGAAGATGATGAGTAGAAAAACCTGGGTCCTTGAGGCCATCATTGAGCCTCAGCATTGTCCATCTTGGAATTACGCTCTATTTTCAGATTTTTTGTTATAAAAGATAATAAATGTTAAGTCACTTTCTGATGGATTTTCTTTTTCCTGCAGTTGAAAGCATCTTAATTGTACTGGTTAGAATAAGTTAGGTTATGCAGGATAACAAACAGCTTTCACATCCTAGTGAGTTGCTACAAGTTTGCTTCTCCCTCAGGCCACATGCTCTGCTCATCACAGCCCTCAGGCATTGGCTGTTAGAAGCTGGGAAGGGAAACCTCCCAAATTTCTCACTGTCTGTAGAAGCTTCTGCCCTGAAGTGGCACCATCACACTTCCCCTGATGTTTCATTGGCTAGTGCAAGTCACACGGCCATACCCTATTTCAAAAGCTGCTGGAAACTACAGTCCTGCCCTCTCCCCTAAAGAGTGAGAGCTGGAACTATTTGGAGAACCTCGGTAATGGCTCCCATACTAACTGATATAAAATCTAGTAATGGCAAGTTCTATGGCCCTGAACCAACAGTGTAACTTCCTCAAAGCTTGATCTCTTCATTTACAAAATTTAATTGCTCTGAATGTTTCCTCCTTTCCTTAGTAGGGTGATAATAGAAGGCATAATAAATATGAAGGTATTTTTAAGACATAATGAAGCCTGCTGAGTGGGAAGCAGAGTGTTGTCCATGCCTTCTCAGCAAAGATCGCTAGCTGGATCTAGAAAGTCTTTGCTTTAGATATACAACTTTCTGTCTTTGCCAGAATCCTGGGCAGTTGAAGACACAGGATGTTTTTCATTTCCATGGCCAAACAGACAGCATGGTAAGCACATTTCATGGGTAGAGGTTGGGGAGGGTGGGAAGGGAATGGGGCTGGGATTGTCTTCTTCACGGCACTTCTGGGAAGCTGTATTGTACGGTAGCTCGTGCTACCGTAACAAAACACCCAGGACTAGGCAGCTTACAACAGAGATTCACTCTCTCACAGTTCTAAAAGCTGGAAGTATGTGACCAAGGTGCAAGCAGGTTTTGGTTTCCTCTGAGGCCTGTCTCCTCAGCTTGTAGACGGCCATCCTCACTTGTGTCCTTGTATGGCCTTTCTTCTGGGCCTGTGCATCCCTGGCATGGCTTTGTGTGTCCAAATCTCTCCTTTCTGTAGGGACCCCAGACAAATTGGGTCAGGGTCTCTCTTCCCAGTGGCTTTTTTTTTTTTTTAATTTAATTGTCTCATTAAAGGCCCAACCTCCAAACACAGTCCTATTCTGAGGTACTATGGGTTAAACTTCAACATACGAATTTGGTATTAAATCAGGCCCATTTTGCCATCACACAGCATGTCAATCACTGGAACAATGGGTTTTGCAAAATAGAGTTTGTTCATGAGGCAGCCAAACAGAGAGAGACCCTAGCTTTAAGTCTCACATTTGCCTCCATGAGGACAGGGGTTAGAAATAGTTTGTGGATAAAGAAACAGGGTAGCCTGAGGCATAGGGAAAGGTGATTGGTGATAATGAAAATGCAAGTCATCAATGGTCTGCACGTGCGTAACCCAACTTCATTGCTCTTCATATGACGCATGTTCCAAAAATGGTGGCATGGATATTAGCGTCTTCAATGGGTGGCGTTTTTGATTCCTTAATGTCAAAAGGTTGCTCTGGGATGCTTGCACCAGCCCAAGTGAGGGACTGGTGGTTCCAACCCATCTGAGATGGACAAAAGCGCCCTCCAAGTTCCTGAAAGACAACCTAGGCAACTTTTACCTTGGTGATCCATAGTCAGAACTGTTACTGTCAGCAAAGCTCATGGGAGTGTACTGCTGAGCCACATGGCTTCTAAAGTGAGTGACAAAAGCAAGAGAAGCAAGAGGCTTTGTTCAGGTTTCCCACTAGTTTCAAGTTGGGGGTGAGGGAGAGACAGTTCAGCTGATAAAAGAGGTCATTCTTGTCCTTCCAGTGAGAAGGTGCCTACTGGAAAAAGGCGTGCTAACTTCCACTGCCAGAGGAGGGAGAAGATTAAGGAGAAGAAAGTAAGGGGAAGGAGGAGGAAAAGAAGGAAAAAGAAGAGAAATAGGGTTCTTGCAAACCTTCCAAGCACAAGTTTGCGGTGAGCATGGGTGGTTCCAGGCCACCCAGGGATTCAGGGCACAGGTGGGCACCACCCCACTCCAAGGAGCTACCCTTCAGGGCCACATCCACAGATGAAAACAGACACAAGGAGCACAGAAAGCCAGCTGAAGCCACTTCTGGCCAGTGATTGTTGCCAACTTGCTGTGTGCAGAGGGATTGGTGGTCTAATGAAACCTAGCACTGTGGAGTTTACTTACAGATATAGTTGTATAAGATATTCATAATTAATTTTGTAGGTTTAAATGCTTATGAAAGTTTATTTATAATCTTAACTGTAGTCTCTGCATTCAGTTCACCTTAAGCAGAATCCTAATTTGGGGAACTCAGCAAGCATCACAGCAGTCTATTTAAATCTACCTTCTACCATGAAACAGTGTGCCACAAGGCCTTCCCTTAGGCATTCAAGGCAAAGAAAAGGGGACATAGAGAAAGAAATCCCCAAGTATCAAATAGCATGATGATGATTTTCTCCAGGTGAACAATGACTGTGCTGCTGGCTTTTGCATTTAGTTCCAATTATGGGCTCAATTGTGTCCCTCAAAATTCACATTAAAATCCTAATCCCCCCCCAGGACCTCAAAATATGGCTGTATTTGAAGAGAGGGTTTTCAAAGAGGTAATTAAGGGAAAATGAAGTTTGGTTTCTTCTGAGGCCTCCTTAACTTGTAGATATCCCTCATCTCCTATGTCCTCATGTAGCCTTTCCTCGGCATACATATCCCCGGTCTTTTTACATGTCCAAATCTCCCCTTCTTATAAGGACACCAGTCAAATCAGATTTAGGTCCCTCTTGTTGCTATTGTTAGGTGCTGTCAAGTCAGTGTCCAACTCATAGCAACCCTATGTACAACAGGCAAAACACTATTGTCAGTGCTTCTCTGCTATTCATAAGGTTTTCAATGGCTGTTTTTTGGGGGAGTGCGTTGCTAGATCCTTCTCCCAAGCCTATAGCACCTGGTGTTCCCAGACAGTCTCCCATCCAAGTACTAACCAGGCCTGACCCTGCTTAGCTTACGAGACCTGACAGGATTGGACACACAGGGGTACAGTTGCAGGCATTAGGCCACTCTAGTGGCCTCATTTTAACTTGACCACTTCTGTAAAGGTCCTACTCCCCAAATACAGTTCCTTTATGAGGTGCTAGGGGTTAGGGCTTCAATATATGAACTTGGCATTGAACGAGGCCAGTTTTGCCCACTGCATAATATATCAATCACTGAAGCGGTGAGTTTTGCAAAAGAGGAAAAGTTTATTCACGAGGCAGTCGAGTGACTAGTGTCTGAAAAGAGGAGATTAGAACACAGACACCTTAAGCACTGATTGTGTGAGGACACAGGGAGAAGACGGCCATCGATGAGCCCAGGAAATGGGTCTCAGGAGAAACCAATGCCATCTACAGTGAGTCCTCAGATTTCTAGTCCCCAGAATGGTAGGACAGTAAATTTCGGTTGTCAAAGCCACCCAGTCTGAGGGACTTTGTTATGACCATTGTCGGACATGAACACAGTCTCCCAGACTCCAAGCCTAAAAGAGAGGCAGGCAGCAAACAGGGTGGATTCAGAACACTGCCGTGGCCCTGGTTTGAGCTGCCCTTGGCAGAGCTGAGTGCCCTGCTGGGCAGCAGAAGATGGGTGTGGAGAAAGGCCAAGTGGATCAAAACAAGATTTTGAAAACACTTGACTTCTCAAGTTTCCCCCCAAAGTCATTCAAGTAGCCAAGGAAGCGAAAAGGGGTCTTATTGAATCTCCCTGCTGTTCTGTTACAGTTTATGGCTGGGGTAGGGACTCCATCTCCTCACTAAGGCTTTGAGAAGACTTGTCTGTCAGATGAGGCCCGTGAGGCTACTCCGATATCGAGAAGCGCAGGATCGCAGGGGATGATTCGGTCCAACGGGGCCCCAACCCTTCAACTGTACAAACCCATGAGTGATAAATGTACAGGTGCTTCCCACACAGTCCCAGCATGTCCCGTCCTTTAAGTCACCAAGGCCAGACTCAGCCTGGTGCTGCCTCACGGAGGACTTTGTCCAGCCACAGACACATAGTGAGGATAAAGCAATTTTTATTGTTATTGTCATCATTAATCCTTTAATTAAGGTCTCCTTTATTCATGTCAATATCCTGCGCTTTCTCCCCTCCCTCTCTTTGAAATCTCATCTGTTGGGCTGGCTTCTTCAAGCTCTTCCAGCTCAAATTTTAATTAAAGTGAGTCACAAGCCTGGAATCTCTAATGAGCCCCCCTTCCAGATTCCATTAGAAATCAGAATTGCTGCTCTCTCTGTGGCGTTGCTCATTAGCATGGTGTCACTTTTTTTTAATACAGACGGCCCCTGCCCTGATATTTGGATGCGAAGCCACCCCTTTCTCATATTTTGACAAGGCTTAAAAAGCCATGGCATTGAAGATACCAAAATGAAACAAGCAAAAGGTGTAGGAGCAGAATCTACCTCATCCTGAGAGAAGGTTCGCCAGGTGTCCTGCATGGTTGGAGACTGAGGAGTTGTTCATCTGACCGAGACCTGTCTTTCTAATCATGAAGACTCCTTTGGTTTGAACCAGCTCAGAATGAAAGTTTTCTAAAATGTGTCCTCTTCTAAACAGAGGATTTGAAAGCTCAGCCAGTGATTTCTTGGTCCCTCAGATCCATCCCTACAAGGAGTGGGCAGCCAAGGTGTGGGCATCCTGTGATCACATGCTGGGTTACAGTCCTGGGCTGTAAAGTTGAAGTGTCTACAAGCTGGACTTCCAGAAAAGTTTGGGGAACAGGGTACAAGTGAGAAGAGTGGGCCACTGCATTTACTCTGCATCCTACCATCAAATGGGAGAGCTGGAGAGCGCCACCCTGCTCATGGGATGCAATGCTCCAGTTTTGCAGACTCAGAAAGGTGGGCCCGTATTTGGTCATGATCACAACAGAGCTGTGGCAGAGGTGGGCATGGAGCCAGTCTGTCTGACGCAGACCCATGCTTTTCCTGATCCAAGAAGATCTCTCGCCACACAGGCAGTTGCCACTGTGCAGTCTAATGGCCAATTGTGTTTTCCAATGAGGTACAAGGAAGTAGATCATCACCTGGGATCCAGCAAGGACCACATGACCATGATCAGATGATAATTGTTACTGGAGGAAAACCACATTCTTCTCGGTTTTCTTATCCCTAGCTCCTCTGTAATTAGACACAAAGGGTTTGCATCTTGGTGAGGACAAAATCAAAACAAACACAACCAAGATAAGGAGTGACAAAGGATTTATTAGCTGCAGGTGGAAAGTCCCAGTCATGATTCCTCGAAATGGCACTCTCCCTGACCAAAGAGAGTTTGGGGATTGTATTGGGAAAGTCTATCCATATTCATAAGAGGAGGCACTTTGGTGTGGGTGCAATTTCTGAGCATGCTATGGGGCATGTTCAGTTAAAGTCACCGTTTGGGAAGGAAAGATGGTGGATGGGCACATCCCCAAGTGCATCTGGTCTGTGTTGCAGAATGGTGGGCGAGAGTGCTTCAGGCACCTGTCTGCAGCATAAATCCCCAACATATCTTGCCTTTTTTCAGCCATGAAACAGATAACTAGCATCCAAGAGCCTCCTATGACTCTGACAGAGGTGAAGACCCTAGATAATGCTGCTGCTGAGTGGACTCCTTTTAGCCAGCCAGAAGAGAGAGCATGGAAAGAGAAGGACCTTAACCATGAGAGTTTGGGGAAGTGCCCTCATCCAGGGCCTCCATGTCTCAAGCTGAGCAGCCATGGGGAGAGAGCGGGCACTAGCTTTGACATTCCAGTGGAGTCACAGGCCTTCAAATAAAGAAAAAAATAGCACCATGGGCCAGGTGGGCTACAGAGAAGGGCAGATAGTATTTAAAGAGCGATCCTCAGAAGTGGCTTTCAGCTTTCCTATTGTTGTGGCCACTAACACCTCTTTTTAGCTTTTTATAATTCAAGTTGTCAAGCATATGTACTATGGTTTAAATGTCCTCTCCAAAACTCATGTTGAAGTTTAATTAACATCCTGACAGTATTGAGAGGTAGGACCTTTAAGAGGTGATAAGGTTATGAAGTCTCAGCCTTCATGAGAGCATTAATATCATTGTCACAGGACTGGGATAGATACCACAAGTTTGAACTCCTGATAAAGGAAAAGTCTGGACCGGATTTTCTCTCTTGTCTCATGCACTCCCCTGCTCTACCTTCTCCCATAAAATCATGCGCCACAAAGCCTCTCACCAGATGCTGGTGACTTTATGTTGGACTTCCCAACCTCCACAGCGGTGGGAAATAAATTTCTTTTCTTTATACTTTATTCATAAATAATGTGGTATTCTGTCATAGCAACAGAAAATGGACTAAGATAATATGCACGAAAGAATAGTGTAGTGAGTCTCCATGTACCATCTCCCAGCTTCAACAAGTATCACTCACGGCTGATCATCTTTCTTTAGTTGTCTCACTCATTTCTCCACCAAGCCCAGGCATGTCACTTCATTTGAAAGTATTTCAGTATTCATCTCTAAAATTCTACTGCCATTGTTAAGGTTTGGTCTTCTAACACTAATTCTTTAATGGGGTACTCATGGAAATTTTAAAACAATACTGCTGCAACTATCTTTCCAGAGCCTGTCACAAGTCCTGTGCACAGGGCTGGGATGCTGACTCTTGACTGTAAATTCCTTAAAGACAGAGAAATGGATCACCTATGTCTGGAGCAGGGCAGGCCGTGCTACGTATGGATAGCTTCATGTTTTAGCTGAGTATAAATGTAGTTTGTGTTAGCCAGCTTTCTGACACTGTGACAAAAAATACTTGAGATACTCAACTTATAAGGAGGGAAGGTTTATTTGGGCTCACAGTTTTAGAAGGTCCAGTCTATGGGTGGTTGGCTCTACTGCTTTTGGTCCTGTGGAGAAAACATCATGGCAGGAGGAAGTAGAGTTGCTCACTTCATGGCAGCCAGAAAGTAAAGGGACAAACAGGAAGGGAACAGGATTTCAATATTGTCTGTGCAGGCACACCTACAACAGTCTAACTTCCTTCCACTAGGTCCCACCTCCTAAAGGTCCTACCATCTTCCAGTATTGCCACAGGCTAGAGACCAAGCCTTCAACACCTGGGCCTTAGTGGACATTAAAAAATCTAAGCTATCACATCACTGTTCTTCCAAACTTGGAAAATGCAGCACAGAACATAAGAAGAAAATCAATACCAACAGGTAAACCATTGTGGTAAAAATAACCAGTGTTACAGTCCAGTGTTTTCTCTTTTAGTTTTTATCCAAGCAATTTAAAAAATACATATTCTAATTGAGATCCTAATGTACACTGAAATCACTGTGTCACATAATGAGAGTCTCATGTAATTTACACTGGGGGAAGGGAGATTATTGGAAAGTTATTTGTAACCTGAAATTGAAATTTAATGGGACTCTACCAGCAACTGTTGCTGCTTTAGAGACTGGAGATTCTTGTGGTTTCCTTCTGGGGCTGTGTGCCCCTCTCTCCAGCTTCCTGTTTCTCTTGTGCCTACTCCACTGTAATTTCAGACTTATGAGCTCTATCCTGGCTTCTCTCTACATCACAGTTCTTCAGCCTTAGCTCCAACCAATAATCATCTCATTTTCTGGGCATTTCTTAGTCCAGATTCCTCAGAGAGGGGATTTCACTGTCCAATTTTATCTTTACACACTACTCAGAGCCCATCTGTTCCAATCATCTACTGCTGAAGGGAGGTAGAATCACATGACGAATGAAGAATGTGGATTCCCTCAGCATTGGTAGGGGCTGTAAGTGATGCAGGGATGCTTATGTATAGGAAACTGTCTATATAACACACACCCACAAACACATACATATATATGTGTGCATATATAACATATATATGTGGTTTGGTATTGTTAGGTAGTGACATAGGCCCTGACGAGGGAAAAGGAAATTAAAAATGACTCTTGCTTTAAGCTATGACATGTGAAGCCATGATGACCTCTCCACACATGGAAAGGACATGCTAATGGGCTCTGCACCCTAGTTGAGACCAATAGCTGCCTGAGTACAAAGGCAGACCATTCAAAGACATCTGTCTATTGGCCCATTCTTTTGAAATAGGCCAAACAAGTCCATTAAGCCATTTTACAAAGCAAAGTCCTTAGGCCCCATACACCCTAAACGACCAAAGATTACTAAACAAGGGGCTTTTGAGGCTGAGTTTGAGTTCCCCTGCTCAGGGCTCACCTCACATTATGGTCCCAAGGTGAGGCACCCAGGGTTGATGTCACGCTGGGTGTGGCCTAGCTTAAACAAAACTAAAGAAACAGGCACCTGCTCTTCCCCTCTTCCCTCTCCTCATCTCTGAATGCCACATGCACACCTCCCCTTCTCTGGGGCACCTCCACGAAGGCCGCCCTTCTCTAAGGCCTACCATTTCTCTGTTTATCTGATATACTTTTTCCTTGGGGAAAAAAAAGCCTTGCTTAACTTTTTCTCTGCTCTCTCTGGCTTTTGCTTCCTGTGGGGGATATCCCTATGCCAACTCACCCAGAGAACTGCAGTTTCTCCAAGTTCTTTTCCAGGTTTATCTAAACTCCTCCAGCTGTCTCAGTTTCACCCCGGTAATTATTCCTTCAAGACAAATTATCTTTTGCAATAAATCTTGCCTATATTCTGTACTATAACCTATGGGTCGAGTCTAATTTCTTTTATATGCCAAACACAAAAACCAAGGTTTGCCGCCAGCTTCCTGGACCTGCATTCCCCAGTAACAGGATGATTGGGTTTCTTATTAACTACAGTTTTAGTACTCATAGCTGTAATTCTTTAAAAAACAATAGCTTATTCCCCTAATGGCCCACAGTAGCTGTACAACAAGGATGACACTAAAAGGGGCGGAGAGAGGTCACTTTCATCTGTGTAGTGTAGGTGGTCCCTCCAGGCTGGACATAAGGATCCCCATCTTGGCCATCTCCATACAGAACACCTGGAATGACTTTGGGGGGAACATGGCCCCACCACTATGGAATGAAATAAACAAAACTGTACAGGGGAGCTAGGCCTATTATAGTGGTAATGGAGCTATCACCTTTCTCTCTTGGGAGGAGGGGGAAAGGAAGGAGGGTGAGAAGACCCTCCCCTGAGGTGTCAATCACTAGCCCCTCCTGCCCCAGCTGCTTGCCATGCTAGATTATGTAAGAGGTGAATGGTTGGCTGAGGGTGGGACTTGACGGTGGGTGGTGCAGCTTCCAGGGGACATCTCAGTGGGGACTTTTGGAGGAATTCTTCCCCTGGGTGGAGCTGTACGTAAAGGCTATCCATGAGTCACCCACGCCCCTGTAAGAAATCCCAGTAAGCTCATGGTTGACAAAGTTTAATGCCACCCGTCCTTGGGTCTGTCTGAATTTCTTTTGGCTTTCTCGCAGCCATCTGGGAGCTTTCTTATCTGAGAGCCTCAGAAAGCAGGTTTGCATGAAACACAGGCAAATGCCAAGAGAAAGAGAGGCTCCAAGTGAGGGGACTTCGTTCCTTACATCTCTCACTGAGCAGGGATATTAAGAATGGCTTACAGACGTTGGTGGGTCTCTGGACCATGAATGGAAATCAGCTTGCTGGAAATATAGATCCCTTTGTCCCAGGTCCAGAGATTCTGACCTGGTGAGCTTTGGTGGGGCCTGGACATCTGCACTTTTAACAATCGTCTTGGAGAAGCTAAATGTCGATGAAAATCAGTACATCACTGGTTAGACTCCATATTCACATCTCCATGGTCAGCTGCTGATGAAAGTGCGCAGGGTGAGGTTCACAGAGCCTCCCTGATCCCAGCAGAGGGCAAGGGCAGCTGGCTAGCCGTGAATGCTGCTGCAAGACCAGCTCTGCCGTGGGACACAATGGGTTAGCTGCACCCCGCCTGGTGCAAGGTAGAGCACCCTCTGATGGAAGGACAAAGTCCTTGGCTTCAGCTGGTCCTCCAAACAAAAGACACAGTCTGTAGATGTTAGGCAAGGAGCTGATTTTAGAAGTGAGGGCACTAGAAATGCTTCACCCATCTTACCAGAAATACTTCTGCCCATTTCCTAGTGGTACTAAGAATGTTTTGGGCACTGACTTCAATGGTGTTGTAAATTGATAAATTTGTTCAAAGTCTGGTTAAGTACTTGAGCCATGAAATTTGGCCCATAGCTGCCTCCATATGTAGCAAACTACAACCTCACTTAGTGCGTAAACAAACTGCAACCTAACTTAAGAGTGTAGTAGCTGAGTCTTAACCAATCACAACAGTTGAGCTATATCCACTCACAGGCTGCCAACTGATTAGACCATGTCCACCTAAGGCAAATGCAGCAATTAGATTGCTTCTGTGTGTCACTTCCTTTTCTCTGTCTATAAATAGAAGCTACCTGGCGGTCATGTGGGGCATTTTGAACCAACTTCATCCAGGACACTGGTCCTAGTTCTTTTCTTGCTCAAATAAACTTTGTTAAATTTAACTCATCTCAGATTTTTTTTTTGGCAGTGGAATGATAATGTACCATCCCTTACCCTGGAGGTTTGACAAGAGAGAGAAGTCCTTTGAATCAATAGTCCTTATTGTGGGGCTTCATACTGAGAAACTGAAATGTGAGATGAAGCCGAAGTACAGTGATAACTGGGACATTATTCCCTGTAACAGCGGAGAAACAGACAACAACCTAAATGTCCAACAAGTAGGGAAGGAGTCATTGAACCAGGAGGCGGTTCTCATTTCTGTAAATATTGACAATGAACAGGGTCCCAACATGGAAAGTGGTTAATAAGAGATTATTAAATGGAAAAAAAAAAGTAGATTATAGTTTAAGGAAAACTAGGTGTGCATATAATAGTATCTGGCATATAACACTGAAACAGCTTTTTAGAATGCATCAGAGTTTCTGATGAACCACTTTCTCTCCAATTTCCAGTGTTTCCAGTATTGTTATTACAATATTATTTGTGGTAAAGGAAACTTCTCATTATATGGATCCTAGGAGAAATCAGCTGGGCAACAAATCCCATCACAGTTCCCAGAGTCCAGAGGTCTTTAGCCTCTATAAGTTGTTTAAGTAGAAGCTGGCTGGTGACTGGTCAGAGACAAGAAGACCTGACTGAGTTGGATAGGGATTGCCCCTATTCAGCTCTGTTGTTCTATGATTTCAAGAAACATATTTGGTTTATTGTTGTTGATAGGTGCCATCAAGACTCAGCAACCCTATGTACAGCAGAACAAAACACTCCCTGATTCTGTGCCAGGCACACAATCTCATCTATGTTTAAGCCCATTGTTGCAGACACTGTGTCAATCCATCTGGTGGAGGGTTTTCCTTTGTTTTGTTGACCTGTCACTCTCCCAAATATGATATCCTTCTCCAGGGACTGGTCCCTTCTGACTACATGTCCAAAATACATAAGATGCAGTCTAGCCATCCTTGCTTCCAAGGAGCACTCTGGTCGCACTTCTAGGACAGATTTGTTGTTCTTTTGGCAGTCCATGGTATATTCAATATACATCTCCAGCACCATAATTCAAAAACATCAATTTTTCTCCTGTCTCTCTTGTTCAATGTCCACCTTTCACATCCCTATGATGTGACTGAAAATACTATGGCATGAGTCAGGCGCACCTTCGTCTTCAATGTTAGATCAGGGTTTCTCGGTATCAGTACTATTGACATTTTGAACCAGATAATTCTTTGTTGCAGGGGCTATCTTGTGCATTCTAGGATGTTTAGCAGCACCTATGGGCTTCTGTTTACTAAATGCCAACAGACCTCTTCCCTAGCTGTGACAGTCAAAAATGTAGACCTTACCAAATGTCACTGGGGACAAAGATTCTCCAAGCTGAAAATCACTGGATTAGATTCAACAAAGATAAATAAAGAGCCTGCTTACTCTACCAAGTGTGTGAGATTTGTTCTTAAGAAAAGTGTTGTTGTTAGGTGCCATTGAGTCGGGTCCAACTCATATGGATCCTATGTACAAAAGAATGAAACACTCCCCAACACTGTGCCATGCCTGGCACTATGTCAGTGCTTCTCAGCCATTCTTAGGGTTTTCAATGGATGATTGTTTTCAGGACTGTTTGAGAGTGGGCTGCCAGGTTCTTCTCCCATTTTTGAGGTGTTGAGGATTGAACCCAGGGCCTCAGAGGATGCAGAGCAGCACTCTACCAACTGAGCTGTTATGATATTACTACTTTTTCAGTACTAGGACTTGAACCCAGGGCCTTGCACATGATAGGCAAGTTCTTTACCACTGAAATGCACCCTCAGCCCTATTTTTATTTTTATTTTGAGACAAGGTCTTACTAGGTTGTGTAGGCTGCCTCTAGCCTCAAACTTCCAATCTTCCTGTCTCAGCCTTCCCAGTTGCTGGGATTACAGGCATGCACTATGGCACCTGGCTAATGTTGTTGTTGTTGTTGTTAGGTGCCATCGAGTCGGTATCCGACCCATAGCGACCCTCTGTACAACAGGGGAAACACTATTGTCAGTGCTTCTCTGCTATTCATAGGGTTTTCAATGGCAGATTGATTTTTGGGAGGGGATTGCCAGGTCGTTCTCCCAACCTGGCTAATAAAAGTTTTCTTTAGATGTGTTGGTTTTAGGAGCTGAGTGGAGCAAGTTTTCATTTACCCTCAACAACAAGAAAAATTTGCCTTCAAAATTCTCTTTCCCTCTCTTCAGAATCTACTTATATTTTTCTCCTATAAAAAGATGAATATCCTCTTCCATCCAAGGAATACAGCAGCTTCTCTTACTACTGCCACACAATCGTGACCTCAAGAAAAGAACTGACAAGAATTTAAGACAGTACAATGGCATAAGAAACTGAATTGGGACACAGCAACCTGGATTCTAGTCCTGGCTTTGTTATAATCAACCTATATCTTAGACAAGTCAGTTAATTAATCATACCGGGCCTCTATTGGCTTCCTCTACAAAGGTGACTACTGAATCAGATAATCTTTCCGCACTCATTCTCACTAAAGGGTGAATGACCCACACAACAAGCCATGTTGGCCTTCCAAGAGGTGGCTGCACATTTGTTGGAAAAATGTTTTCACTAGACTAACAAACTGCTGGTCTTGATTGCCAGATAGAAGATTCTTCATGTGTGGATGAGGAGAAAGCATAGAAGTTTCTGGAACATACATTCAGCATGGAATTTAAGAGTCTCACAGTTGGAGGGCATGTTAGAGATCACTTTGCTTAATGTCCTCATTTTACAAAAAGAGATTCTGTGGCCTGGAGAGGGCAAGTGACCTGTTCACCTCTTATTGCCAAGTGGCCTCACCAACATGGGTTTTCAATCCCGGGAGCTTGGAGGAATAGGGTCAGTTGCTTTGGCCGGGAGCGAATGTCTTACTCAGCTCTGTACACTCCCAGCATGGGGTGGGGTGGGGGGGGGGTCTGAAACCTCTTAGCACTCATTCATGTCTCCTGCCCTTGCTGGAATGAAAGCTCTTGTTTTTGATGTATTTCTCTGAGCATGTCTGTCGATAAGGTGGACAAACACAAAAGCAAAATCTAAAGCAGATCAATATTTAAGGATCAAAGAAAACTGTGTCAGTCACAGTCCAGGCCAGAGACAAAACCACACCGGAATTTAAACGGAGAAAATTAAAAACTATTAATGGGTCTGAAGCGTGGATGCCAGGGAACTGGCTACTCAGGGCCAAGAGGGGCAACTTAAGGGGCAGGCTCTGTGCTAGAATCGAGCGGGGTACCTCGGGGAAAACAAACTTGGGAGCCCTGGCTGAGACTGAGAGTCAGACCTTGGTGGAGACGGTGGCACTTTTGGCCTATGGGGTGACGGAGAGGTTTCCTGAGGTGAACACAGGTGAAGACTGCCAACCAGAAAACTACCCTCTGTGACACCGAACTTTCCTGGACCCTACCGGAAGGGAATGCTGTGGAACTTCCAGGTGGGACTCGGCAGGAGGTTCCTAGAAAGCTGCCTTCGGGGATTGCTCTTGAAGTCACCAAAGAACCACACACAGGAGTGCCATGATGACTCCTGGGAAGGCTCAACTAAGGGCTCTGGTATGCAGCCGGAGGAAGGCAGGAGAGAAGCCCTGATTCCCCGCGGCGTGTCTCTGCTGCCCTCTACCGACAAGATTTAGTATCGCGCCAATTGGCAAAGGAGCAAAGTTCTCCAGATTCAGTGCCAGCAGCACAAGCTTTCAGCCAGAGTACTGTGGCTTCCCATCCCGTCAGGGTCGGGCCTGGTTGACACTTGGATTGGAGGCTGCCTGAGAACACCAGATACTGTAGGCTTGGGAGGAGGGCCTGGAAACCCACTCCCCCAAATGAATCTGCCATTGAAAACCCTATGAATTGCAGAGAAGCACTGACAATAGTGTTTTCCTTGTTGTACATAGGGTCACTATGAGTCAGAAGCCGACCCGAGGGCACCTAACTAACAATAGCAGGGCACTGAAAGACCGATGGGGAACATGCAACAATAAGCTGATATGTGACATGTGCATAATCATTGAAGTGGACATACACATACACACCCTGAGCCCCCACGGTGCTGGGCAGCACCCCAAGGACCTCTCAAATTTTCCTACTTTCCCTCTCCCTCCAAGGTTCCATTAGGGCTGCACTGCATGGCTTCATGCTGGTCATGGAGGCTGAAGTGTGGGGTATTGGACAGGAAAGGGCACTTAGCTAGGGCGACCCTGTGTGTGAGTGCACCACTGTCCTGTTGGTGGCCCTCTGCCTCTCCCTCTCCTTCTTGGAAGAGCCCTGTGTTAGTGGGCAAGTTATTTGGTCTCCTGAACACAGCCAGTGGCTGGTTTAGTCCCTGGGTTTACAGGTGAGTCACCCTCCCATGATGATGGTGAATAGGCAGCCCTGCAGCCGCAGGGAGCATGGGACCTGGCTTTGCTGTGTGACCTCGGCTGGTCATGAAGCCTTTCTCTAAATAACTCTGCCAAGTTGGCGCTCTGGGTGATACAGTGAGATGCTGTGTGCAGAGAACAAGACACAGGTTGTGGCCTGACCAACATACCAGCCCTGTCACATACCTGTTCCCTCTGCCCTCCTCTCCAGTCCCTATCCCACATTCTCTGTCCAGCTTTCAGGCAGAGAGGATAGGATACATTTGCTTCAGCAGAGTGCAAGAACATTTCAGAACAGTCACTGCCGATAGGAAGGTTCAAGGATGCAAATCTCCCTTTGGGAGAGGAAGATGGGGAAGGAGTGCCCAGGAGTAGCTAAGCAGAAAATGATTTCACACTTTCTCTTCATTTCATTCCCTCCCCTCCCCCTCCTTCTTCCTTCCAGGTGTTTAGAGCAAGGAGCCACCACCCTTTGGGAGGCCCATCAAACCCAAGTGCAAGAATTCCTCAGGAAGCACATCCCAAGATTGCCATCTGGTGGCCAACATGTAGAACACATGCTCCTGGCCAATCTACCAGCCAGGTGGGGCAGCTGCCCTGAGGCCATTCATAAAAGCAGCAGCCCAGACTGGATACCCTGTGCAGGTGACCTGATAGTGGCTGCTAAAGGGGACTGCTTCTTGGAAGCACATGTCTTCCTCAGGTCATACTATGGCATGGCATCAGGGGCTGCCTGCTTTGCTGGTGGCCCTTGGGTAGAGGACACTTTACTCCAGGGTTTCACAGTCTCAGCACTATTGATATTTGGGCCTCAGAATTCTTGGTCATGGGGGAGGCGTGGTGCTCTGTGCACTGAGTGATGTCTGGCACCATCCATGGCCTCTACTTATGAGATTCCAGTAACAACCTACACCCAGCTGTGAGTCAAAACTATCTCCAGATTTTGCCATATGTCCTGTGGGAGGAGCAGGGCATAAGAATCACCCCCAGTTGAGAATCACTGAGTTACTCAAACCGTCAGCTGTTTCTTTAAGAAGCGTCCCAGCTCTTAGCAAAATGGCAAGGAGAACATTGGTAACTCTGTCCAAGTCACATCACCATCAGTCCCCAGGCACCGGCAGAGCGGGGGCTCTAGGCTCAGTGCTCCAGAGCCCCTCTCCCATACTGCACTGCCATGGGCTCCTTATCTCCCAGGAACATCACAGGCATCCCAAGGCTGGCCTTTCTCCAGTCTCAGCTCAGGTGCTGACCTTGGAGAAAGACACCTGTGCAAATAAGGTCAGGTGGGTTCTTGGGGGCCACTGACTCAGAATCAGAAGAGCCCTTAAGTAAACATAAGAACAGCTACTTTTTCATTTTTCAGCATGAAATACTTGTCCAGCTCCACACTCTGTGCCTTTCTGAATCCTACCAGTTCTACAAGGTGGGTGCCGATTTTACAGATGAGAAAATTCACAGGTAGGCTCAGTAACTTGTCCAAGATCTCAGCACTTATGCCTGGTAGAGCTGAAGTTTGAACTTGGGTTACCCAGAGCCTTCTGTGAGCCCCTGCTACCTTCTTGGATGCCGCTTGGAACCTGTCATCCGTACCTTATGGTTTAGGCTTTGATGGTTTCTGTTTCCTCTGCCCCAGGTATGAAAATTTGCTCCCTTGGATAAACTGGAGGCATCTCAATGAAAGGAACGGTGCCCTTTGCTTCCTGGCGCTGCTTTCACACCATCACACTTCTTGGCACATACATGGTTGGAAGCAGCTCTGGCCTCCCCAAAGCCATCCCCTCCTATGCTAAGCTGGGTCTCTGAAATGGTGATTGCCCTGATTGGGAGTCTCTGGGACTCCACAAACCTCTTTGGTCCCTTTCTCCTTGGAACTATATCTAATGAAGAGATCCGTCTCATCTCCAGCTCCATCTCCCACTGGCGGCAATCTAATTAGGTTCATTCCACAATTAACGATTCGTAATTAAAGAGGAGCCAAGCCCATGTGTCATTCTTAGACTTCATCCATTAAACAACAATGTCCAATTTTGAAATCCCTCTTCAGACAAGGCGATGTGGCACATGTGTGGGGTAAGAATTCTCCAGCTATACTAACCTAAATTTAATTATGCAACGAGAAGAGAGTTTTAACTTCATCCCTCCTGAAATACTGTAATTAAAAGTTAATTAGGGGCAGTGGGCAAAAAGGATGGCCAGCATCCTTTTTGGAGCGTCACCCTGTTGAAGAGACAAAGAGCTCAGTACTGCTCCTATGGGTGCCGTCTGGAGCCTTCACAAGTTACGGGGTCGTTGAGACCGCCCTGCTTTTCAACAGTTTTCGAAAAGCACCATTTGTTAACTGCTTTCTCTTCACTTGTAGCTTTTTAAAACAGCTTCTTTCCAAGCATTCAGGTCAAAGGAGAAAGCAGACCAGGTGTCTTGTCTGATAATAGTCTGTCAGGTGCTTATGATGAGACAGGTGTTTCATTTACAGTATCTCATTTAATCTGTGCCTTCACCATAAGAAGTAGGTGTTGTCCCTATTCAAAGGCAAAGAATTTAAAGAAGCTTCCAGCCACAGCGATGTGAAATAGTAGTGCCAGGATGTAAGGTGACCTGTTTGCTTCCAGAGTCCGCCTTAACCATAACGTTATCTTGGTGCTTTGAAATAGTTTTCCAAATAGCTCTGTTTGACTGTGGAGACAGCCTGTTGTGGTTTGAACAAGAAATGACCCCCACAGGCTCAAGTGTGGAGTGCTTGGTCCTCAGTGGGTGGAGCCATTCTGGGAGGTTCTGGAAACTTTAGGAAGTGGGGCCTAGTTGGGGGAAGTAGGCCATTGGGGTGTGAGTTTGAAGGGTACCCCTGGTTCCCCATGTCTTCCTTACTATCTGCTTCCTGTACACCAGGAGGTGAAGAAGGTCCTCTGTCACACACTCCCACAGCTATGATGTTCTTCCCAAGTACCTGGGGTCAAGGAATCATGGACTGAACCCTCCGAGACCATGAGCCAGAATCTCAGAATGAATCTCTCCTCCCTCACGTTTGCTCAGGGATTTTGGCCACCGTTACTCAAAAGCTAGATAATGCACAGCTCTACTCTACCTTCAATGGCACATGCATGTGTACACACACACAGGACCCAAGCAGGGGTTTCTGAGCTCTTCTCTCATGCCCCGTGTTAGCATGGCTGCTGGTGAGCTGGGAGATGGCAAGGAGCTCCTTGCTGGGGTTAGAGGGGGAATGGGAGGTCCTGGGCTCACTGACCAGAGCATTGTTCCAGAGAACCCCACTGCTCCCAACCCCAGACCCAGCACTACAGCTAGACTGGCTGGATGCACTGTGGTGCTCAACAACTTCCAGGGCTCACCGAGGGTTCTGTGAAATCCATGTGAGTCTCTGTCAGTGACTCTGTTTGAAACTCTCCTTTTAAACCTCCTGCCAGGAGTCTGGCTGACTCCATTGTGGTCTGGGCTCAATCATCAGGGAACAGCACATTTCACACATGCGCTCTGAGGAGGCAGGACCCAGCCCCCACACCTCACCCAGAGAAACTCATCCCTGAGGTGGTCTACGCCTATGGTGGAGCTGCTTGCACAGATCACCCACATCTGCAGACAATCCTTGTGGCTCCTTCTCAGGACCCAACATGGTTGCCCCAGTGAGGTCAAGCACAGCACCCAGGGTCACTGCTTGCAGATAGAAGGTTGCATCTTTCTCAGGGGCACCCGAGATCCAGCTCACAACCCACTGCAGCCATGGAAGGGCACCTCTTCTTCTCTGCTCAAAGGTGGCAGCAGGCTCACGGGGGCATGGGCCTCTTATCTTCAGAGTCCCCAGGCCACGATGCAACTGGACATGCTGCCTCCTGCTCTTCCCACGCAGAGTAGAGCACATCAGAACCCTCTGGAAGCAGCCCTGTGACTCCATTGCAGAAAAGGAGGAAGCAACGGGAAAGACCGGGAGGGTTGGGCCATCCCCAGCTCCTCCTTTTCCTGGGGTGTCAGGGCATCTCCACTCAGAGCCTCTCTGCCCAAGTCCTTCATCCTTATCTCCCCTACCACCTTCTGGGTTCCAGAAGGAACCAGATTGTGAAACAGAGTTCTCAAGGAAGCAAAGTTTCAGAATCAGGGCAGGAAGCCCCTGTGTTGGGATAATTGCCTCCTACAATACAGAGAACCACAGCCATACATTTCAGAGGGCTCCAGATCAGCTGTGTGGTCAGAGCAAGAAGACATGCCAGGACACAGGTCACCAAAGGAGGCCAGAGATGGACCCTGTGCCCAGCCTCAGCCTCCCCTGATGTTGCAATCCACGCCATGGGACACTTTGAGAACCCCCAGGCAGCGCTGAGTGCTATGGTCACAGTGGGAGGGTTCTGCACTTGTTTGGAGGGCAGTTTGGTGGCAGAACTGGGAGCAGTGCCTTGGGCTGCTCTTCCTTTACGGCCATGGCATTGGCCTGTCCTCCCTGTGGAGGGAAGAGGCTTCAGGAGCAACCTGACAGAATTCCTAGCTCTCGCTGGGCATGGTGGCTCATGCCTGTAATTCCTACAACTCAGGAGGTGTAGACCAGAGGATTGCAGGTTCGAGCCCAGAGGCAACCTGCATAATTTAGTGAGGTCCTATCTCAACATAAAAAATTTAAAAAACATAAATAAATAAATAACTAGCAAAAATGAACTGGGGGTGCAGCTCAGTGGTAGGGCACTTGGAAAGAATGTATAAGGCCCTGGGTTCAAAAGCCAAGTATGGCCAAAAAAGAAAAGGAAAAAAAAAAAAAAAAGAATTCCCAGCTCTCCTGCCAAGGCACCTACAATGGGATTTGGTTGACCCATCCAGGAGGAGGGTATTGAGAGACCTGGGGACTCTTAGTATGGCTTGCGGCACAGATGGAGCAGCCATGAACTGGAAAACAACAGCAGGCTGATCCCTGCGCAGAGAGGGCGCCCGTGCAGGGCTGGTGGTGGGTAGACTCAGGGTCATGCACCCATCTACCCATTCATTCACTTAAAACTCTCTCTCTTCCAGAAGGTACTTGAGGCAGCTTAAAGCACATCTAATATCAAAGGATGAACGAAAGGTGACATGGTACAACCACCTTAACACACTGTCCGAAGTTTCTAACAAATGTGAACTGTGATCCACCCCGTGGCCCAGCTGTTTCATTCCCAGGTCTTTACCTAAGAGAGATGAGTTTAAATCTCCCACAAAAGACTTAAGGAGACCATCTGAAGGGCATGCTGGGATGGCGGAGATGTTGCATAACTTGATTTGAGTGCAGGTACACTGATGTACACATTTGTCAAAACCCGTTAAATTATGATTAAGACTGTGCATTTTACTATACAAAGAATATACCAGAAACAAAGCAACAAGCAAAACCCTCTGTGATTTTGTTTAAAAATAAATACATGGGCTGGGGATGTAGCTCAGACCTGTACCTGCTTGGCATGTACAAAGCCCTGGGTTCAACGCCCAGCATAAGAAAAGGAAAGAGAAAGAAGGAAAGGAATGGAAGAGAAAGGAAGAGAAGTGAAGGGAAGAAAAGAAAAGAAAAAAGCATATTCATATAACTTATTACAGCATGTTACTCTTTTATTATTATTGTTAAGCTCTTATTATATCTAATTTATAAATTAAACTTTATCATGTGTATGTATAGCATCTATGGAATTCAGCACTATCCTTGGTTTCAGGCACCCACCAGGGTCTTGGGATGCTTCCCCAGGGATAGAGGGACTGGCGCACGTGCTCATTAGATTACTATCCTTGCTACAGTTGTCCTGGTCTTCCAAGGGTGGCAATGGCAGAGAATCCCCACGCTGGGATCACTGTGCCTGTCACCCTCCAACCTTGCCCCTTCTCTTTTATCACTTATTCCTGAACTGTGCACATGTTCCCTGGTAGAACTGGATTAAAAATTCAGTCTCTGCCCTGGTTCCCAATGGCTGAGATGCCCCATCAACCAGCTGCCTGCCCCGAGGTCCCCCCGACCAGCTGTGATACCTTCAGGGCACTGCCTGTCCTCCTAGGCTCTGGCGGGATCAAGGATCAAGGGAAGGACACAGGCAGAGGACGTACAGTTTGCCCCTCAAATAGGGCCTCTCCAGGCCCTCCTGCCATGCCCTGGCCTATGTCTGCTCCAAGGGACCATGTTTCCCTCCCTTACACCCACCTGGAGCTGTCTTTAAGCTGGGGAGGAGCAGCCCTCAGAGGCCCAGAGGAGGAGGGGAGATGAAGCCTCTTCTTCCCCTGTGCAGGCCCTGGCCTCTGCCCCAACAGGGCTTCCCAGGGCTGCCCCTGGTCCAGCCTGCCAGGAAGAAGGAGACTACTGAATGCCCTTTCAGCATCTCTTCATGCGGGCCTAGGCAACTATTTCTGCAGAGATATCTCCAGAATCTCTATGCTGGGGACTACATGTGGGAAAGGAGAGCTGGGCCTTGACCCAGCAAAATGCCATTTTTACTTAAATTGTGTGTTATCCATAGATTGCTATAAATGCAGCTTTTTAGAAGTGTCTTATTTCCATTTTGATAAGATCAAGAAAACAATTCAGAGAGGAGCCAGCGTTAGCAGTGCTGTGGCTGTTATTGTCCTTATTTCTTGTCCTTTATTTGTGCTCATGAATCCCAAGGGCTCAGGAAACCATGCTTTTGCCTAACTTGTTTGACAGGAAAATTCTTCTTCAGTGGCATGAGGTCATTTCTCATGCTTCTCTCTCTGCCTTGGCTTGACCACTCACCCATGTTGGGTGTTTGGTTATGGGGTGCTTTCCTAGGCCGCTTGGGGATCGCAGGCCCTGTGCAGAATTGTCACCTTGTCACCTTCTTTGTTGTTGTGGTTGTCAGGTGCCATCGAGTCGGTATCCAACTCATAGTGACCCTGCGTACAACAGGTGAAACACTATTATCAGTGCTTCTCTGCTGTTCATAGGGTTTTTAATGGCAGATTGATTTTTGGGAGTGGGTTGCCGGGTCCATCTCCCAAGCCTACAGCACCTGGTGTTCCCAGGTGGTCTCCCACCCAAATACTAACCAGGCCCAACCCTGCTTAGCTTTGGAGATCTGACGGGATTGGATGCCACAGGGCTATGGTTGCAGGCTACTGTCACCTTCTTTACAACCCCGAAATTCTGAATTTCCAAACGCATCTGGTTCCCAGACTTTTGCATAAGGGACCACGGATCTTATTACAGTAATGGTGCCTGAGGTTGCTGCTATTTAGGAGTGGAGGGCGTGAGGTGGGACTAAGGCCTATCCCCACAGGTTCCCAAATTGCTTTTCTGGGAACCAGTGACCCTAAATGCCAATGCTGCCCATTCCTCAAGGACCGTGGTGACTTCCTCAGCTCCATCTGGGGGCCAGTCACTGCCAGGACTCAAAGCTGTAACCAGGCAAATTTGCTACACGGGAGTTCTAGGACTGAGCCTGTTTTCCCAGCCCCAGGACAGGCCGGTGCTTTCCCACCAGGTGGCAGGGTGTACTGTGGCTCCCAGCCCCAGGCAGGGGTGAGGAGGTGGCCAGGGTGGCTGTCAACACCTCAATGAATCATGAGGAATCATGGTTATCAGATAACAAGCTAATTACCTAAGGCTGCGTGGAAGCTGCTGAGGCTTGTGAGTGGGCGTCCCCACCCCAGCCCACGCCCAGCCCCAGCCCCTGGGGCCCTGATGTCAGCCAGGCTGAGAAGGGAAGGGGTGGAGCAGAGTCTCCCCTCAAGGAGTCCCTGGCACAGAGGCAGGGGCTGTGGCAACCCCAGCAGACCCCAAGGAGCCCCAAGGGGCAGGAGCGCCCGCCACTTTTTCCTCCAGTGCATTCCAGAGTCCTTGCCCCAGTGGAGCTCAGCAGGGGCTTGAGCCTTGTGCTGAGTGAATTCCTTAATCTGGTGGCACTCAAGCATCTTGTCAGATCCCAGGGTTGCAGGGGCCAGAAGCTGCTGTGGAGGCCTGGCTGCAGTGTCTAAGTGCCAGTTCCAGGCCTGTTCAGACCTTGTCATACTACGTACAGATTTTTATCCCCACTCTATGGAGGGCCAATCGAAGCATGCAGAAGCAGAAAGCCTTGCTCCAGGCTTCCCATACCCCGGACCATGGGGCCCGCCTCAGATCCCAGTTTGCCTGCCTGCTGTCTGTCACCATCCTGCATGAAGCCCTCTGCCTTCACAGTCTGAGCACAATCAACAGCTGGGCTTCCCCCTGTGGGAGGGGGTCCATGAGGATGGGGAGGTGTGGAGAAGAGGCAGGTGCGGGTGGGCGGGGGATTCCCCCATTTCCTGGGCTTCACTTCCTACTCTAGACTTTCTGTTGCTTCTCAGCCTCTCCTACTTCCTGAACCTCTGAGTTAAGGCTTTGCTCTTAGCTCTTGGGTTCCTCCATCTCTCTTTCCTGGGACCTGGCCTTGGTCCTTGACCCCCTGTGAGGCTCCATACTTGGTTGTGCTTCCAGGTGCAGCACCTGCCTGCTAGCTCCACTTAACTTCCCAGGATATTCCAAGACCCCCAAAGTCCTCTTGGGGGACAGAGTGGCTCCCCACTGAGAACCATTGCCTTCAGCCAATCCAAAGATAAATGCGGAGGCTGCTGACTCCCACCAGGCACGTGAGACTCAACCTTAGTCAAAGTACTCTTAAGGCCTGTTGGTTTTAGGAGCTGCACAGAGCAAGTTTCTATTTGCCATCAGCAAGAGGAGAAATTTGCCTTTAGAGTTCCCTCACCCTCTTTTGAGAATCTCGTATTTTTTTCCTATCAGTGATGCACACATATACCCCCATCCAAGGTAAACAGCAGCTTTTCCTCCTCCTACCACACAACTGGGGCTGGGATTTGGCTCAGTTGGTAGAGCACTGCGCTGCAGTCTCTGAGGTCCCGAGTTCAATTCCCAGCACCACAAAAATGGGAGAAGGGCCTGGCAATCCACTCCCAAGGCAATCCGGAAAAACAGTCAGCCATTGAAAACCCTATGAGGGTTGCTATGAGTTGGATACAGACTCGACGGCACCTAACAACAACAACAACAACAACCACACAATCTCAAGAAAAGAACTGACAGGAATGTAAGACATGGTATATACATAATATGATGTAAGAAACTGAATTGGGACATAGCTAGTCCTGGCTTTTTCATAACCAACCTGTAGTCTTGGAAAAGTCGGTTAATCATCCAGGGACTCTATTGTCTCCTCTTCAAAGGAGATAATACGGGATCAAGTACTCTTTCAGCACTCATTCTCACTATAGGGTAAATAACTAACACAACAAGCCATGTTGGCCTTCCAACAGGTGGCTGCATATTTGTTGAAAACAATGTTTTCACTAGACTAAGAAACAGTGGGGCTGGATTGCCAGATAGAAGATTCTCTATGTGTGTATAAGAAACCATAGAAGGTTCTAGAACATACATTCATCTATGGAATTTAAGAGTCTCACAGTTGGAGGACACATTAGTGATCACTTTGCCCAGCCCCCACATTTTACAGAAAGAGATTCTGTGGCCTGGAGAGGAGAAGTGACCTGTTCACCTCTTATTGCCAGGTGGCATCACCAACATGGGATTTCAGTCCTGGGAGCTTGGAGGGAAAGGGTCAGTTGCTTTGAAGGGGATGGGGAGGTATAGGCCTTGCTTAGCTTTGTACACTCCCAGCGTGGCTGGTCTGAGACCTCTTAGCACTCACTCATGTCTCCGTCCTTGCTGGAATGAAAGCACTCATTTCTTGATGTATTTCTCTGAGCGTGTCCATTGATAAGTGAGACAAGAACAAAAACAATATCAAAAGCAGATCAATATTGAAGGATCAAAGAAAACTGTGCCAGTCACAGTCCATGCCAGAGAAAAAACCACAGTGGATTTTTAGCAGGGAACGATGAGTTGAGAACTACTGTGGAGTAACAGTGGAGTGTGGTCCCAGGGTATTGGCTAGGGATGAAGAGAACTCGAAGACCACAGGAACAGCAGATGGACATGCTCTGCAGCATCGACACAGTCCAGCCCATCCCCACATGGGCGGCCTAAGGGGGCCTGATCAGTTCACTCTTCAGCTTACAGCTTTTCAGCAGCCTCCTGTGGCTTGCAGTAAGATGATCTCTTTGCAGGAAGCTTCTTCCATGCCTGACTCACCTCAGTCCACACCACCCTCTGTTCACTCCTCATCCTCCATGGCCCAGCTAAGAAGTCATTTGCTGCAGGGCCCTGACGTGACCTAAACAGCAAATCCAGGTCATATCTGACCTGCCCTGCTCAGCATGCTCCATTAACACCTTGCCCTTCCCCTCTCCTGGCTCTGTCTAGGTTACCATGGTTCCGTCTCCTTGTTGGGCTGGAAGCCACATGAAGGAAGAGATCATGTCAGCCTAGTTTACCACCATAGGCCCCTGCTGACAAAAAGTGTCAGCTGGGTGGAAAAATGAATACTGGTATGAAGACTATTCTTGCAATTCATAAAAGTGCTCTTCTACAACATAGACGTACCCAATTTTTTTGACTAATTGTCAGGCATTTTGATACTTAGCACTTTTTTCTGGCCTGACATAAATACAAATGTGATCAAAAGATATGGTAAATATTTAAATTTTTAAAAAGTTATTACAATAAATGGCACATTTTTTAAATCTGCTTCAAAATGCTCCTCCTGGCTTCGGACACATTTGTCCCACCTTCTTGCCACTTTCTGAAGCAGATCTGGGAGATTTCTTTTGTGAATGTTCTTAGTTGCTCTGTCATGGCTGCCTTGATGTCCTGAAGAGATTTGAAACGTTTGCCTTTCATGGTCATTTTGACTTTGGAGAAGAGCCAGAGGTTGCATGATGCCAGAATGGGTGAATAAGATGGATGAGGACACACTGTAACATTTTTAACAGAAATTACCATACCAGAAACCATGTGTGACATGGAGCATTGTCAGGATGGAGGAAGAAACTAAAGACATTCAGTGAAGAAGACTTCCAGAACAGCTTCAGAAAATGGCAAGCACCATAAAGTGTGTTTGAAGTCAGGGGGAGCATTTTGAGGGGGATTAATGCCAATGCATTTTTTACTGAAATAATATTTTTAATGTAAACATATTATCGCATTCTGTACACATTATTACAGTGAGTATCTTTTCATATAGCTCTCAATACACAATCCAAAAATTATTTTATTGAACTAAAATTTCTGATTGTCTACACCATAGCACCCTGCCACCCAATCCCTCATGATCTTAGAAACTAAGCAGGGTCTGCCTGGATAGTCCTTGGATGGGAGACCACCTGGGAATACCAGGTGTTGCAGGCTACAGAAAAGGACCTGGCAACCCACTCCCAAAATAATCCACCACTGAAAATCCTATGAATAACAGAGAAGCACTGACAATAGTGCTGGGCAGGCACAGTGTCAGGGAGTGTTTTGTTCTATTGTATATAGGGTCACTATGAGTCAGACCCTACTCAACAGCACCTAACAACAACAATAACAAAGTTTCAGAAAATGAAATTGGCAGGTCAAAAAGTACCCAAATTTTAACAGGCTTTGATTAACACTGCCAGGTTTCCCTGCAGGAAGTCTGAGCTTGTAGTATTACCAATATTAGAAGAATGTCCATTCTCCCTCCTCTTCAGCAACATTGGGTATTATGCTTTAATTTTTTCTGTTTTCAGCTGAGCACTGTGGTGCACTCCTGTACTTACAGCAACTCAGGAAGCAGAGGCAGGAAGATGGCGGGTTCAAGACCAAAGGAAACCTGTGCAATTTAGAGAGACCCTGTCTCAACATAAAAAATAAAGAAGGAGCTGGGACTACAGCTCTGTGGTAGAGTACTTGTCTAGCATATGCCAGGCCCTGGGTTCAACCTCCAGTATTAAAGAAAAAAAAAAAATCTGCCCAATTTGAAAAGTAGAACATAGTAACTCCCTGTCATTTCACATGGGATATTAGTATTAACCATCTCATTAAATCTTTTCATATACTGTGCATTATAAGGAGTTACAGGGTTATACAATGTAATGTTGTTTGTGTGTAATTTAAAGGCATTATTATGCAGGGAAGAGGAAGAACACTGTTTGTTGAAGACTTAACCACATAGTACACACTGTTAAAATTTTTGTTTGCATGACTTCCCACTAAACCTCACAAACATCCTGTAAGGTGGGCATTGGTAAATCTATTTTACAGAAGTAACTGAAATAATTATAAATAATAAGTTCATAATTATAAGTGTCCAAACATTTATTGTGCAATAACTGAGTGCCAGCTATTATGCACAGTGCTTTCAAAGTCCTTATTTCCACAACAACCCTATCAAATAAATATATTTATGTTGTTGTTGAGGTTAGGTGCTGTCCAGTCAAGTCTGACTCATAGTGACCCTATGTACAACAGATGAAACACTCCCTAACACTGTGCCATGCCTGGCACTGTCAGTGCTTCTTTGCTATACATAGGGTTTTTGATGGCTGATTGCTTTGGTATTATTTCAGGAATGGGCTGTCAGGTCCTTCTACCATTTTTGGGATGCTGAATATCAAACCCAGGGCCTCAGAGAGTGCAGAGCAGCAGTATACCAACTGAGCTAAACTTCAGCCCCATAGATATTTATAATATGCAAAATATAATATACATATGCCTGCAGCTATACGACTGTGGCATTCAATCCTGTCAGATCTTGGAAACTAAGCAGAGTTGGGTCTGGTTAGTACTTGGATAGGAGACCACCTGGGAACACCAGGTGCTGCAGGCTTGGGAAAAGGACCCTGCAACCCACTCCCAGAAAACAGTCAGCCATTGAAAACCCTATGAACAGCAGAGAAGCACTGACAATAGTGTTTCATCTGTTGTGCATAGAGTCCCTATGAGTCAGACACTGACTTGATGGCACCTAATAACAACAACAACAAATATATATATATATATATATATATATATATATATATATATATATATATATGGGGCTCTGATTTAGCTCAGTTGGTAGACCACTGCGCTGCAGTCTCTGAGGTCCTGAGTTCAATTCCCAGCACTGCAAAAATGGGAGAAGGACCTGGCAATCCACTCCCCAGGCAATCCCGACATAGTCAGCCATTGAAAACCCTATGAGGGTCACTATGAGTGGGATACTGACTCGACTGCACCTAACAACAACTATATATATATATATGTATGTATAAAAGTTTTTGTCAAAGGTGTTAAAGTAATTCTATGGAGAAAAGATAGTCTTTTCACTAAATGTGCTAAACCAACTGAAATTCTGTACATTAGGCATGTATATACATCAGTCCTTATTTAACACCACCTATAAGACTTAACTTGTAATGAATCATAGGCATAAATGCCATAGCCAATACTTTTTAAATTATAGAAGAAAATATTGGGATAAATTTTGTGACCTTTAGTTAAGCGGAGATTTCTTAGAGAAAAACACAATAATACATGGACCATTTACAGAGGAATACATTGAGCTTAATCAAAAGAGAAAATTGAGGGCTAGGTGTATAGCTTAGTGGCAGAGTGCTTGCCTAGAATACAAAGGCCCTGGGTTTGATCCTCAACATTAAAAAGAGAAAAAAATTGGTCCTGTTATACACTATTAAGAAAGTGAAAAGACAAGCCACAGACTGGGAGAAAAATTTCCCCAAACATATAGGTGATAAAAGATATATCCAGAATATGTAAATAATTCTCTCATTTTATAATTGAGAGGATTATTAAGAGGACGATCCCATTTTTAAAAAGGCAGAAGATTTGAACAGCACCTAACCAAAGAAGATATTTAAATAGGCCATAAGCCCAAGATACTTGAAACCAAAATGATACTCATTTCTACAATTGGCTAAAATAATCAGACTAATACCACCAGTATAGACAGTGGTACAGGGAACTGGAACCTTTTTAAACTGTGATGGGCCGCAAAATGGTGCAACCACGTTGGAGACAGTTTGGCAGTCTCTTACAAAGTCAAACCTATACTTACCATAAGACTCAATAATCCCACTCCTTGATATTTACCCGAAAGAAATGAAAACAGTTTTCTTTTCTTTCTTTCTTTTTTTTTTTTGTTTTTGCGGTACTATGGATTGAACCCAAGGCCTCGCGCTTGCATGCTTTGCAAGTGCTGGACCACTGAGCTGCACCCCAGCCCTTTTTTGTTGTTGTTACTTTTTTAAGACAGAGTCTTGCTAAATTACCCAGACTGCCTCTGGTCTCGAATTTTTGATCCTCCTGCCTCCGCCTCCCTAGCTGCTGGGATTACAGGTGTGGGCCACCGCGCCCGGCTTGAAAACACTTTTTCATATAAATAACTATAGCAAATACAGAGAGTAGTTTTATTAATAAGAGTCCTCTGAAATAGAAAAAAAAATGGCAAATAATCTTCAACAGGTAAATGGATAAACAAAACGCTGAATGTCACTATGAAATATAGAACCCTCAGCAATAAAGGGGGTTGGAGTTTGAAGGCTCAATTGGTAGAGTGTCACTCCACATGCTCTGAGGCCCTAGGTTCGATTCCCAGCACCACAAAAATGGGAAAAGGAGTGGCAATCCACTCCCACAGCCATCCCTAAACAATCAGCCATTGAAAACTCTATGGATAGCAGAGAAGCACTGATATAATGCTGGGCATGGCACAGGGTCCAGAAGTGTTTCTTTCTGTTGTATGTAGGGTTGCTATGAGTCAGACCTGACTCCATGGCACCTAATAACAACAACAGCAGTGAAAAGAATTACTGACATATACTTCAACACAGAAGACTCTCAAAATAATTATGCTTAGTGGAAGAAATGGGACACAAAAGATTATAGAGTGTACATAGTTCCATTTGTACAAAATTTTAGAAATGGCAGAGTGCAATGGCAAAAATCCAGTCAGGGCTTGTCAGAGGCTGTTGATGGGTAAGGCTGATTGCTAAGGGGCAGGAGGAAGCTGTGGGGATGATAGATTATTGTTTATCTTGATGTTAGCAATGGCCACACACCAAATCCCTTTGTCAAAACTCATAATGTATGGTTAAAATTGGTGGATATTATTGTGTGTAAGTTATATTTCAATTAACCTGGAGAAGGAGAAGAAGGAAGAGGAGGAGGAGGAAGAGGAAAAGAGGAGAAGGAAGGGGAAGAGGAGGAGGAGGAGGAAGAGGAAGAAGAGGAAGAGGAAGAAATATTTGATGCCTATCGTAACCCAGAAATTCAGCTCCTGGGTGTATAGACAACATAAAGCGGTGCACAGGTGCACCCAAAGGCAAGCTCAATGAACACATTCGCAGCAGCCTGATCTGCAAGAGCCCCAAACTGGAAACAATTCAAACGTCCATCCACGGTAAAATGCTAAATTGTGCTATATCATACAATGTACATGCTCTTCAATTATGCCGTAAAGGGAGAAAGCAAACTATGGTGACATACAGCATCCCAGATGGCTCTCACAGACACGATGCTGAGCACCAGAAGCCATATACAAAATAGAAGGAGTGACAGAATTCCATTCATAGGGATTTTAAAAACAGGCAGAATTAGTCCGAGGTGATGGAAGTTTAAACAGCGGCCACCTTGGTGGGGAGACATGACCAGGAGGGGCAGGAAGGAGCATTCTGGGGGATGGAAATGTTGAACTACTGGACTCAGGTGGTGGTGACACAGGTGTAAATGCTCAACAAGCTGGCTGCTACAGATTGCAAGCGTCACTAAATGTAAATTATACCTCAGCAAAAATGCTTTAAGGATATATATATATATATGATATACATAGGAGAAAGACCTGGCAACCCCCTCCCAAAAATCAATCTGCCATTGAAAACCTATGAACAGCAGAGAAGCACTGACAATAGTATTTCCCTTGTTGTACAGAGGGTCGCTATGAGTCAGATACCGACTCGAGGGCACCTAACAACAACAACAACAACATATACATAAATATTAAATGACTAAGATTGGAAATTACAAGTGCACCCAGTATGAGCTGAGAAGAGAATAGTGAGAGGAAGTGGGTGATGGGGCAGGGGGAGGGGGACAAAGAGGGAGAGGAAAAATATGCAAAATACAGGATGCAACTCTGGAAATATAAAAAAAAATCAGATTATAACCCATGGTCACACACAACCGTCATTACATGCTAATTAAAATTCTTTTTTTTTTTTTTAAAGTGGTACTGAGGGTTGGACCCAGGGCCTCACTCTTGCATGCTCTGCAAGTGCTGGACCTCTGAGCTGCGCCCCCACCGCCTCCATTTTTTACTTTTTGAGACAGGGTCTCACTAAGTTACGCAGACTGCCTCTGGTCTCGAACTTGCGATTCTCCTGCCTCTGCCTCCCGAGCCGCTGGGATTACAGGTGTGCACCACCGCACCCCGCTGCTAATTAAAATTCTTACCTTTTTTCCTTTGTTTATTTTGTTCTGAAAGTTAACTTTAAGGAGACAGAAGTATTAGCAATAATGAGTTGATAGTTGCATAAAGGATCTATCAACTGACTTATTCCTTTGGACCCCACCAACATGTAGAAATAAAATACTAATATTGTTATTAGATGCCATCAAATTGGGTCCTATTAATAGTGACCTTTATAGAATTTTCAATGGCAGAATGTT
Organism: Pedetes capensis; assembly: GCA_007922755.1. Lineage (NCBI taxonomy): Eukaryota > Metazoa > Chordata > Mammalia > Rodentia > Pedetidae > Pedetes > Pedetes capensis. Next base: position 11,303 of record VMDO01007138.1, on the reverse strand, counting down.
TCCCGATTGTTTCAGGAGTGGGCTGTCAGATCCTTCTCCCATTTGGGTGGTGCTGGGGATCGAACCCAAGGACTCAGAGAGCCCAGAGCAGTACTCTGCCAACTGGGTGAAATACCAGCCCAAATACTAATTTAAAAATATTAAATAACTATTCATTCCAATTCCTCGCATTTAGCCTTGGTAAGCAATCAGACATGATGGGCCCAGGTTTTCATCTGCTCTCTGTGTCAACAAAGAAATCAGCAGTGTGAACAGTGAATGTTGAGCCTCTGCATGAGTGAAGACTTGTTTCAGAGTTGTCTGGATAGCTTGGAAAATTATTATCTGAGCCATCACGCATGTTTTACACTGAATGTGCTAATTATAACCATTTCTTATCTGTTCCTGAGATCAGATTTCCCCACCATGCCTCCAGGGATGGGGGATTCGCCCTGCCCAAGATCTAATTGCTATTCCCTGGCTCCTGGCTGAGGCCCTGCTACAAAGTGCTCCAAAGCAAAGGCTGAGCTACGGGAGGAGCGGCTGTTCATTCCACGTGCTCAGAGGATGAGGGCCCTTTCTGCCACCTTATGTTACTCTTGTTCACTCATGGATGTGCAAGCTTACTGTAGTCCCCAGCTCTGTTTAGGTTAGGAAAATCTTTATTGAAAGTGGAGGCTCAGGTTGGACATGGTGATCCACACCTATAATTGCAGCTACTCGGGAGGCTGAGGCAGGAGGATTGCAAATTTGAGGCCAGAAGCAGCCTGCATAACTTAGAGAGACTCTGTTTCAAGATAAAAAAAAAATAACAAAAAGGGCTAGTGGTATAGGTCAGTGGTAGAGCGCTTGCCTGGGGTTTAACCCTCAGTATTGCAAGTAAATCAATCAATGAATCAATCAATAAAAGAAGAGCCCAGGAGATTAGTGAAGACCACCTCTGGGTGTGTGTGTCTAGGAAGGGGTTTCCAGAGATGATTAACTATGCGTGTGCGGGGGGTGACACAAACCGTGAATGTGGGTGGTACCACCCATAGGCTATGACCCAGAGAGGACAAAAAGCAAGGAGGAGGAAGCCCATTTGCATAGGCCTTCTCTCTCTCTCCCTTCCTCCTCTCTCTCTCTCTCTCTCTCTCTCTCTCTCTGTCTGTCTCTCCCCTCTCCCTCTCTCCTTTCCTGGCCACCATGATAGGAGCTGCTCTGCTCCAGCACACCCTCCCCATTGTGATGGACTGAAATCATGAGCCCAAATAAATCTTTCCTTCTTTTAAATTGTTTCTCTCGCATATCCACCATAGTGACAATTAACTGACTATTGTCCCATTATGGAGATACACTAGTGTAGTGCACTTGCTTCAAATACTTTGTAGATTGACCATCCATAGAATTTATTGGCTGACTTAGGGTATGCACTTTAGGAGTGAAGCACAGAGAGGTAAAGGGCCAGTTTTATCATTTCATCAAGTGTTAGGGTTTGGCTCTGGCCTGGCAAGATATCGAAGCCTGGCCTCAACACTAGGTGAACTCCAGGGGCTAAAGTGAGAGCTGGTCGGTGGTGCCAAAGAAGGACCTTGGGAGCCTTCTTATTAGAAAAAGGACAAGGGTTTATTTTAGCTGTTCCTGCAAGCAAGGACAGGAACAAGGCTAAAGACGTTGTAGGCGCCGATGGTCTGTGCTGGCCTTGACAGCTTGCCTTCTCTACTTTCCTCCTCCCCAGGCTTGGGGAGGAATTGGAGAGCACTTCGTGTCTTGCTAGGTGCCTTCAGCTCTTTGGGGCCCCTGGACTTGACATGGCATCTTGCTAGAAGGTCTGGTTGATTGGAGAATCTAGGTATCTGGAATAGGGTATGATGGTCCAAGTTGATGGGTCTGGGTGGCAGGTGAAGTCAAGAGGTAAACACAAGATGGGGGTTGACATAGACTGGACATAGACTGCAGGAGGTGGTCAATGTCCTGCTTATATACATTCTGAGAGGGGAGGTGGACTAAGTGGCAAATCATGGCAGGATTCATGCCTGGGACAATTGCCACCAACTACCATGCAAATAAGGACTACTTTCTTCTCAGCTCATATTGGGTGCACTTGTAATTTCCAGTCTTAGTCATGTAATATTTATATATATATATATAAATTATATATATCCTTAAAGCATTTTTACCGAAGTATAATTTACATTTAGTTACACTTGCAATCTGAAGCATCCAGCTTATTGAGCATTTACACCTGTGTCACCACCACCTGAGTCCAGTAATTCAACATCTCCTTCACCTAGAGGGCCAACATCTATCCTCCAGGGCATGAGAGCCTCAGTGGGTAGAGAATGTGCCATCAAAGAAGGAGTCTATCTGGTCCACTTGAATGACTGACCTCTGTCCCTCAGGGCCAGTGACCCTTGCCCTACATCCTGGTCTTTTGCCCCCATTGTACCCTATGGGGCAAGATGGCGACCAGTCACCTTTGTCCCACATCCTGGTCCTTCACTCCTACCCCTCCCATTGTGTAACCCAAGATGGCCCCTGACCAGTCCAACTCTGCAGTGACCATCTCTACTCTGATGGGTCACCCAAACCCCTGTGATTAGTCAATAGAAGGACACTCTTGATTGGTTTGGCCCACACCCTACAAACCTATCAAAACTGCACAATCACAAGTCCCTATTTGCATGGCAGTTGGTGGCAATTGTCCCACGCATGAGCCCTGCCATGATTGGCCACTCCCTAGTCCACCCTTCCCTCTCAGAATGTATAGAAACAGGCCACCAACCACCCCCTGCAGTCTATGTCAAACCTCTTGTTACCTTCCTCTTGTCTTCACCTGCCACCTGGACCCATCCACTTGGACCATTGCACCCTACTCCAGATACTTAAGATCTCCAATCAACCAGACCTTCTAGCAAGACTCCATGTCAAGCCCAGGGGCCCCAAAGAGCCCAAGGCACCTAGCAAGACATGAAGTGCTCTCCAATTCCTCCCCAAGTCTGAGGAGGAGGAGAGTAGAGAAGGAGAGCTGTGAGAGTCAAGGCCAGCACAGACCATCAGTGTCTATAACATCTTTAGCCTTGTTCCTGTACTTGCTTTCAGGAGCAGCTAAAATAAACCCTTGTCCTTTTTATAATAAGAAGGCTTCTGAGGTCCTTCTTTGGCATCACCAATCAGCTGAGAGTCCTGGGATTCACCTAGTATTGAGGCCAGGCTTCATTGCCTTGCCGGGCCAGAGCCAAACCCCAACAATCAAGGGCACAGGCTAGTGTGATGTATTATTGTCGATACTGACCTGTATCTCTTAAGGGAGGGCTCCTCAGGTTTTGACACTCAGTGACTCTTTCCCACCCTATGTGCTGTCTGGAAGGAAGTCAACATGAATAGCCTGCATGTAAGGGGTAAGGAGATATTCTCTGCTTCCTTGGGAGCCATGGAGAGTTGGCCCCCCATATCTGCAGGTTCCACATCTGTGGATTCAAGCAACCATGGATCAAAAAGTTTTGAAAACAATTATGTGTGTACTGAACATGTGCAAACAGGGTTTTGTCATCATTCCTTAATACAGTATAATGACTACTGTCATCACATTTGCATTATATTAGGTGTTTAAGTAATCTATTGATGATGTAAAGTCTATAGGAGGAAGTGCATGGATTATAGGCAAAGAATCTACCCTTTTATATATATATATATTGTGTGTGTGTGTGTGTGTGTGTGTGTGTGTGTGTGTGTGTGTGGTGCTGGGGATTGAACTCAGGGGCTCAGTGCATGCTAAGCAAGCAGTCTACCAACTGAGCTAAACCCGCAGGCCAAGAATATATGATTTTATATAAGACATGTGGGGATCCATGGATTTTGGGGGTCTTGGAATCAATATTCTGTAAATATTAAGAGACAACTGCACATAAATATAGAATTTGGAATTCTTCTGCAAAGGAGATACGGCTATTCTCCCCTACTCATTTATTTATTCAATCATGTATTTGTCAGTATAATTTCACAGATATTTAGCTTATACTTTGGGTAATTTATTTTATGTTTCACATTTTTCCAGCTTTAGATATCAAGAATTCTTTCTGTTGGTGCCTGTGTCTCTTTGTCATACCACTATTGATGCACATTTTTTAAAGTTTTGAGCACCAAAGGTTAAAGTTTAAAAGTTCTTTTGGCCCACAAGGTGCTCCAGGGTCATCTTGTGCATTTCTTGCTCTGGATATAGGATCATCCATTTCACCAAGGAGCCCTGGTTCCATATGGAAGTTGTTGTTATTGTTAGGTGCCGCTGAGTCGTATCTGACTCATAGCGACCCTCATAGGGTTTTCAATGGCTGATTGTTTTGGGGTCTCTTCGAGAGTGGATTGCCAAGGCCTTCTCCTCTCCTTATGGAAGGATATTAAAACTAATATCTGGGAGTGAATGAGGTGTTGAGTATTCTGAGCCTTCCCAGCTGACAGAGCTAGGAAATGCATGTGTGCATGCTAACCTTTGTAGATACCTCATCTGTAAATATTTCTGTATGTAACCAGCAGGATCTAAATCTAGCTAGACTTGAGTTTATACCAATGTCTACACTTATAATCCGTTACTCCGTGGACCATTCTTGCTTTCTCTCCTTGCTTATCTGTAAATCCCCATTCAAACTGCAAGACCCTGTTTCCACCATCTGCCACACATTTATTTTTTTTTAATTCCAGTAAACCTGTAAAGAAATATCAGCATTATCAGCACATATGCCCATGGAAAGTAACTTTATTAATCAAAATGCAGTGCTTAGGTACAATTCTCTTTTCTTTCTTTTTTTTTTTTTTTTCTTTTGCAAGTCTGAGAATTGAACTCAGGTCTTCAAGCATGCTAGGCGATCACTTCACCACTGAGCTAGACCCCAAGCCCTGTGCAATTCATTTTTCTTTTGATCTTACTTATTCAAAAGTTACTTAGGCCAGCACCTTTATTCTGCCTCCACCAGTCCACTGACATTGTTTACAGCATTTACAATATAGTTAGATTCTTTTGTCCACCTTGGCATATTTGACCTCCCAAATTATTTTCTAAAATTTACACACATTAAGGTTCATACTTTATGTTGTAAAATTCCATGACTTTTGTCAAATGTGTAACATAACACATCCACCATCACAGTATCATAGAGCATTGTTTCCCTGTCCTAAAATTTCTGGGCTTCACCTGCTCATCTTTCTCCCTAACCACTAATCTTTTTAGTGTTTTAGAGACATTTTTACCTCTATGTACTAAGAAACACAAATAAGAATCCTCACAAAACACAGAAGTAGGAACAATGCATGTGTCCAGGGACAGGAGTATCGATAAATAAACTGAAGCATATCCAGCAATGAAAAGTTACACCATTGTGAACACAACTCAAGCCTGGTTATGTGCAATGACTCCTAGAAAAGAAGTATTCATTGAAAAAGCTAATCCCACAAGACCGTACCATACCATTTCTTATGAAGCACAAATAGACATAAAACAGAGCAACATGTAATAAAACCAGCTTTTAAAAGGCAAAGAAGTGAAGAAAGTTAGGACAGGTCCAGGCAGAAGCAAAGCAATGGGGTGAAAACCAATCACACTGTGGTTCTAGGTCCTGGAAGTGGTTCACAATGTTCTTCATTGCAATGTTTTGCTTGTGGTTTGTCCCCTGGGGTTTAAGGGTTGGAAGTTTGGTCCTCAGTGTGGTGGTGTAGAGGAGGTGGGCCTAGTGGAAGGTCACTGGAGGGTGCCACCCTCAGAAGTAATTAATGCAGCTCTCCTGGTTGTTACAGAAGAACTAGTCCAATTCCTGAATCCCTCTGTTTGGCTTCCTGTATCTCCATGTAATATCTCTCTGCTTCTCTTACTGGCTCCCTTCATGATACCATCTGCCGTGAAGTCCTCTCCAGAGGTGGAACAATGCCCACATCATGCCTCCTACCTCTGAAACTGTGAGCTAAATAAGCTTCTTCTTTATAAAGTACCCAGCCTCAAGTATTTTGTTACAATAATGGAAAATGGACTGATACCATCATTTATTATTATTTTATTTGTAGATATGTACATTTCATATATTTTATGTATCAGATATATTAAAAATACCAAAAATATATTAAATATTTTTAAATTGGTATGATAATGCCTAATTTATGGGATTGGTACTAGGATTTGCTTAGATGCAAAAATGAAAATGAATGTATTTGTATTTTCAGCTTCTCAGACATCATGGTTGGCCAACTCAGGTGCATGAGCTTCATGTTAGAACCAAGATCTGGCACTTCTTATAGGTCACCACAGGAAGCATTTGAGAGTCTTCTCCATAGAGGTCATGAACTTGGAAGTGAGCTGAGAGAGGTCATCTACCTTAACCTTTTGTTTTGGACTTGAAGGGAAGGGCTAAAGGAGGTTGGCTGTCTGTCCTAAGGCTACTTGGTTTTTTTTCACAGTGGCCAGGCCCAGATGGCCCCCTTCCAATCCTGAGTCCAGAGCCATTTCCTCTGGTAGGAGGGAACACTTCCTGGGGGTTTAGTGTGTGGGTATGACAAGCTGAAAGGAGGTAGAGAGGAGAAAGGAGAGACATTCGTTGCAAAGACATTGTTCTGCAAGCTTAGGGTTTCTAGAGTACTGGCCCACCCAGTGTGGTGACAACAGCAAGAGATGGGTGACATCTGGCCCAGTGGACCAGGAAATGCTCACAGCCTGCATTGGTGTTGTAACAGGAAATGACCACACGATGGCACCAGAAGCCACTATTTGGAAACTAGTCCATCAGGGCTCTCTGCATAACATGCCCTTCAGTTCCCACCCACCCAAAAAGAAAATTATACTGAAATTCTGAGCTGCCCCCTTGGATATGTCTAAAAGAAGGAAACTAATGAGCAAGTCCTTAAAATAGTTTCAGAAGTCTGGGGATGTAGTTCATTGGTAGAGTGCTCGCCTAGCACGCGCCCCAAGTTCCATCCCCAGCATTGCAAAAAACAAACAAAAAAAGGTTATAATAGTTTCTTAAGAGTCAGGATTACCTAGCACTGACCAACAGAAATATAATGGGCTCCCTGAATGCCAGCCGAATATGTAATTTTAAATACTCTACTAGTCACATTAAAAGAAAATAAAAGGAAATATGAAATTAATTTTAATAATATATTTATTTAACCCAGCATATTAAAAATATGATCACATCAATATGTGATCAATATAAAATATTATGAGAGTCTTTACATTTTTTTCCTTTGCTAAGTTCTTGAAATCTGGCGTGTGTGTGTGTGTGTGTGTGTGTGTGTGTGCGTGCGCGCGCATGCGCGCGCACGCGCTGGAGATGAAACCCAGGGCTTGGTGCATGTTAGGCAAGCATCCTACCACTGAGCTACACTGCCAGCCCCAAATATATGTTTTACACTAGTAACACACTACACATTAGCTAAAGCACACCCCCAGGGCTTTAAAGCTCTATGTGGTAAAGGGCCACCATTCTGGAGGGAGCACACAGAGTCACATTCATCATCTCTGAGAAGCAGCTTTCATACAGTACAAGGATATAGGGATATGTGAGCATTTCTTCCAGTGCGAAAATGATTTATCAGATAGGACTGAGACAATCTAGACTTTCCCAATGTTTTTGCTCCCTGCTGGAAACTGCTTGAAATTCAATCATCCGCTCCTTTTAGGCTCTATATCCTCTGAATCCCATCTGTGACCCACTCTTCTCTCCCTGTTGTGTGCACAGGCCAGAGACCTGGATCAAAGCGGATGGAAGAAAGCCGGCAGGTCTTCCTTCCTGGGTAAATGGCAAACACTGTGAGGACAGAGGATTGGCTTCTTTGGTCCAAAAAAACCCTTATCCCAATTAGCTCCCCTGACTCCACACTGGGAAAGATTGGGCTCGGGGAGTTGGCCAGCCCTCCCAGCAAAGTGGCTTGCTGGGAGATGTAGAAAAAGGCCGGCCATCCAGGTCTCATAGCCCTGACAGCCCACTCCATCCACGGGCCAGGATCCAGCTTAGCTGTCCACCCTGGGCATGTCCTCACACCTAGGGAAGCTGGGAAGTTTCTACCGCACAGAAATGGAATCTGCTAGCTCTTCCTCCTGCTGGCTCAGGAGGGTTTTCAATTTGGTGGTTTCTATGAGCCTTTGACCCATTTTGCTCTAAGGATACCCTCTCCCCTCAGGCTATTGTGGGACCTGATAACATGCTATTATCTGGAGGAAATGCTGAGTATTTCCGCTCCTTGGCCCAACACCAGTGCCCAAGAGCCTCCAGCGCAGAAATGCCTGAATTTCTGGACAGATAGGTTTTCAGTGTCTGGCACTGCATTGGAAGCTGTGATGGAGAGGACTCACCACCTCCAAATAGAAGCTTCACTTCCCCAACAGCTTGCTGAGAGAACAGTGTATTCAAAAGAATTAACCAAAATGATTAAACCACCTTTTGGGTACTCACCCATGGCAAGCACTGGCCAACGTAGAACTGCAGATGCCAAATAAGGAGGGGGACCAGGCCACCAGCCCTGGGGCTACAAAGCTTCCCTAAAGTCAGCCAACTACCTGCCCAGCTGTCCCTTCTCTAGCATTATAATGGTCCCTTTGTCCCTGCACCCTCTTCCTGCCTCTCTCTCTGGGATCTAGCACCTTGATGCCTCCCCTGGTTCCCTCACCACTAACCAAAGGGAACTAAAATGCCAAATCGGCAACAAAAAAAAGAGAATTCTCTGTGAAATTCCTGGGAAAAAGAATGCTTTCTGGTAAACCATTATCCTCATGAAAATACAAAGAGAGATTTAGTAACTCCTGCTAAAACTTTATCCGAGCTATCAGTGAGTCTCACTGGACTGGAAACAAAGTGTTATTGATGTAGCTAGAGCCTCCCATGCAGCTGATTAAAACAACTGTAACAGGGGAAAAGTTTAAAAGTTACAAAAGTGAAGTAGGTCTGTTGTTGTTGTTAGGTGCCATCCAGTCAAGTCCCACTCAAAGCGACCACTACAGCAGATAGAAACACTTCCTGATTCTGTGCCAGGTACTCGATCTTATTTATGTTTAAGCCCATTGTTGCAGACACTGTGTCAATCCATCTGGTAGAGGGTTTTCCTCTTTTGCGTTGACCTGCCACTCTCTCAAACATGATGTCTTTCTCTAGGGATTGACCTCTCCTGACTACATGCCCGAAATATGTAAGACGCAGTCTGGCCATTCTTGCTTCCAAGGAGCACTCTGGTTGCACTTCTTCTAGGACAGATCTTTTGGTTCTTTTGGCAGTCCGTGGTATATTCAATAGACGTCTCCAGCACCACAATTCAAAAGCATCAATTATTTTCCTGTCTCCCTTGTGCAATGTCCAGCTTTCACAACCATATGATGCAACTGAAAATACCATGGCATGAGTCAGACGCACCTTCGTCTTCAATGTGACATCTTTACTTTTCAATACTGTAAAGAGATCTTTGCCACAGCTTTTCCTAGAGCAATGCGTCTTTTGATTTCTTGACTGCTGCTTCTACTGGTGTTGATTATAGAGCCAAGCAAAGCAAAATCTTGCACAACCCCAATCTTTTCTCCATTTATTGTGAAGTTGCATACTGGCCCAGTTGTAAGGATTTTTGTTTTGTTGATGTTTAGTTGCAACCCATATTGAAGGCTATGATCTTTGATATTCATCAGTAAATGTTTTAAATCCTCTTCACTTTCAGCAAGCAGAGTTGTGTCATCTGCATAACGCAGGTTGTTATGAGTCTTCCTCCAATCTTGATGCCACGTTCTTCCTCATAAAGTCCATCTTCTCGGATTATTTGCTCAGCGTATAAATTGAAGGGAATTAATGAAAGTAGGTCTGTAGATTTGTTAATTCTCCCACTTTTCCCCAAAGGTTCCCAGACCACCTCTCCCATTCCTACGTGGTGATTACAGGGTTATATTCTCAACCTGGAAAATAAGCCAGGGATGTGAAAGGGACAGTGTTGTTAAATGTCCCATTGCCTGGGGTGTGCATGTGCATAATCTTCACAGAAACTGCCCACACATGTGTGAGGTTGTCTCTGAGATTGAGGGTATTTCTGAAGGGAGGAGTTATATGTTTAAGTTGTAGGATTTGCATGAATTTTTTTTTCCTCCTTATCCAAAGAAGCAGCAGATGGATAGCCCAGCAGAAAGGACTTTGGCCTGGGAGGCTGAGGATATAGCACAGTTTGTAGAACACTTGCCTAGGATGTGTGAAGCTCCGAGTTCAATTTCCAGCATGGAAAGATAGAAAGCAAGCAAGCAAGAAAGAAAGAAAGAAAGAAAGGAAGGAAGGAAGGAAGGAAGGGAGAGAAAGACACTGGCCTGGAAGTTATTCCCTGCCCTTCACTAACTGGCTGTGTGAGCTCAAATATGCCAGATACCTCTCTGTGCTAAGGTTTTCCCATCCAGAAAGCAGATGAAGAGGTCAAACATCATAAGCAAGAAATGAAAAGTAACATCTATATTTAGATAAATTCCTTTCAATTTTACATGCATGCTGTGTGTGCATATAGGTGTGTTCATGTACGTGTCTGACCTCATAAGCCTGAAATTTCACATGGCCTAACCCACAAAGCCTATACTACCACTGCCTTTTTAAAAAGAAGCACCTGGGAAACTGTCTGTTGCGGTATGTTTTTTCAAAAGTGTTACTTTTAAAGGGAAAGTGTTTCTGAATTATTGGTGCTTAATTTAAACCAAAGCTTTTTATTTTCAAAGCTGAATGTAGATAAGAACCTGCTCTTTTTGAATGAAAAAAAAGTAATCAGGTATAGTTTTCTTGAATGAGGTGGAATATGTCATCTCTTGGTAATAAAAGCCATGTCTCAAAAGGAATTGAGGAAGAGAAAAGGAAAGAAAAAAAGGAAAAGAAGACACTGAAGAAACTCAAATTTGTCATTATTCTCCAAGTCACTAAGAGGTGAAATTAGGGCAAGTTAAAGGGTGAGGAGTGTCATTAAATTATGTAGGTGACTCTATTAACCCTCAAAAGGCCCAGAGATTTCTGGATGGAAATTCCCAAGAGCCTCAGAGATGAGTCACTGTAATTTGCTATTCTCAAAGCCTCCACTGGTTTTGGCAGACATCAGGGCCCCAAATTTCTCGTCTAACAGTGGGAAGGAAGCTTCCAGAAAGAGAATGGGAGGGAGGAGGAATGGGTGGTGGAGTGAAATTGCCTTATAAGGAAACTCTAAGTTCTGAGAATGGCCTGATATTTCACCAAAGTAGAGAAATGTTACAGGAAGATCAGAGAGCTCTTTGCTTCTTCCATCAAGAATTCAGAGAAGCCAGGTGCTGTGGTGCATATCTGTAGTCCCAGAAACTCAGGGGGCTGAGGCAAGAGAATCAAGAGTTG
>VMDO01007137.1:80852-94031 GCA_007922755.1 Pedetes capensis | reverse complement strand
CCCCTCTTCTCTTCTCTTCTCTTTACCAGTGCTGGCGGATTGTACTCAGGGCCTTGCACATGCTAGGCAAGTGCTCTACATCTGAACTACAACCCAAGCCTATGTTTTTTTTTTTTTATTTTGAGACAGGTTGTCACTAAATCACGCATGCTGCCTATAGCCTTGAAAGTGTGATCATCCTACTCTGGCCTCCAGAGTTGCTAGGATTACAGGCATGCACCACCTCACCCAGATGTGATTTTCTATCTTAACTCTTGGCTAGAATAAAGATTATGACTATTTATAAATCAGAAAAAGCAATCTGATCCATATACTAAAGAAACCAGACATCCCTCTAATACCAAAATTGGAAATTGAAGCCTAGAAGAGTTTATTTATTTGGCAAAAAGCAGAATTTAGTAGAGAGTTCCTGGTGTCTCAGATACTGAATATCAATTTGTAATGACTTCTAAAACTAACTACTAGTTAGATCAAACTTCACAAGATAAGAACACAGTCCTCCAAAAGCCTGTTTAGTTTAAACATCAACCACAAATTTGGAGGTCTTCAAGCCACACTCATTTTTTACAAGCTAACTCCAAGTTTGAGATTCTAATTGTATATTCCAGATTTGATAATTTGATGAATGACCCATAAAATGTAGGAAAGTACTTTATTTGCAATTGCAGTTTTATTAGAGTAAAACGATACAAATCAAAATGAGTCTAAGAAAGAGACACACAAGGAGAGTGTGGGTAAGGAATCTATATTGAAGCTTCCCTGATGCTCAGGGATATTTTAACTTCTTTGCATACATATCTGTACAGTATGCAGAGTACTGCCAACCAAAGCAGCTTACTCAACTTCTGTTTCCAGAGATTTCAATATGTAGATATGACTGATTGAGTCATTAAACCATGTAGTTCAGCTTTATTTCCATCCTTCCTTCCCTTTTTTGAATGTAGGCTGATATAATGGGCCTTAATGTCCCAATCTTCTCATCATATGGTTGATCTTTCTAGGTGAGCAGCCCCCATCCTGGCTCACCTTATTAGCATAGGGATCACATCTGATTTTACTGATCCACCATAAATAACAAAGATAGTCCTACCTCTTTGAAAATTCCAAGAATTTAGAGGTTACCTCCCAGGAACTGAGAATATAGCCCAGCCAAATTCTTTATTATACCCCTTTTCAGTATTTTTTACTGTGGCAGAAGTAATAACATTTAGCTATTTTTTAGTTTTCTGGATATAGTGATAAATAATTTGTTGTTGCTGTTAGGTGTCACCGAGTCGGTATCCAAGTCATAGCGACCCTACATACAACAGGGGAAACATTATTGTCAGTGCTTCTCTGATGTTCATAGGGTTTTCAGTGGCGGATTGATTTTTGGGAGTTGGTTGCTGGGGGTCTGTCTCCCAAGCCTACAGCACCTGGTATTCCCAGGAGGTCTCCCATCCAAGTAATAATCAGGCCCGATCCTGCTTAGCTTCTGGGATCTGATGGGATGGAATGCCACTGGGCTATGGCTGCAGGCAAAACTAACATAGAGAAGAGAATTAAGCAAAATAAATTATAAATAGCAAATGGTAATAAAGGCCAGTGGAAATAGGTGATTTTTATTGAATGCTTTCTAAGACAGATATAGTTCTAAACCTGTAAGTGTATTATCTTATTTAATGAGAATCATGCCTTATAGTAATTTATAAAGAAATTTTATACTAAAGTTTGAATTTATCAATATTTTGGTTTAAATTATGGAGATTCTATCTTATATTTATATGGCCTATTCTTAGACTTAACAGATTTCAAAATAGGAACACAGCAAATTGTTTTCAATTTTGGAAACCATGACAATTAACGTTTTAGATTGGGTCAAATAAGAGTTAATAGAAGATTGTCAGATCAATTCATAGAATCACTGTGCTTAATCTTGATGTGGAGACTGGTTGAATGGAGAGCACTGCAGACATCCAACATGCCTTCTCCCCCCTCTGTACCAGGAGGAGGGGGACAGTTGACAGATTTTATCAATGGAGAAGGCCTCAACTAAAATATACACAACAAAGCTTACTCAGCAATCACCTGCCCCATCCTACTTGGTCTCCCTTAAAAAGAAGAAGTTGACTTGTACAGGTAATTATAAAGAGTTGAAGAAACTTAAGTAATGATGCTTTCTTTGTTTTACTTATGCAGGTGAAAAGTTCTCTTCCTTCATTCCTCACACCAAATTTGAATAAGTCACGTTAAAACATTATGGAAATCAAAATTCTTTCCTCCTAGTGTCCACCATTAGTCATACTTACAATTAAAAGGCCTGCAGCTCTACCACCCTGGCATCTGATCCTGTCAGATCTCAGAAGCTAAGCAGGCTCAGGCCTGGGTAGTACTTGGATGGGAGACTGCCTGGGAACACCAAGTGATTTAGCCTTAGAGGAAGGATCTCATAGCCCACTCCAGAAATAGTCAGCCATTGAAAATCCTATGAATAGCAGAGAAGCACTGAAAATAGTACTAGACATGGCACATTGTCAGGTTCTGTTACATCTGTTGTACACTGGGTCGCTATGAGAGGGATTGGACTCTAGGGCACCTAACAACTACTATTCATTTTGTAACAGTAACAGGAAGACACTTAAGAAGTCATCAATAGAAAAGGCACTAGCTTAAATCTGGACAACAAATCTTACTCAGCAACCCCCTCACACAATTTTTTAAATCATACTTCACCCAGTCAGGTTAGCTTCTCATAACTAGCCTCACTTGTCTAGAATCCACAAATTCATTTTCTTTTAGCCTAAAATATTATATAAGCATAAATTCTAAATACTACTTTCAGTTATTCATTGCTTAGTATGCCTGTTACCTTGCAAAGCAAAAATTTATAATCTATTATCTTTCTCTTGTTAATCTGTCTTTGGCTAGCTTTATTTACACAGTCCCAACAGGAGAACTTAAAGTGGATGGAGAAAGCAATTTTTCCTCCTCTATAGTTTGTATATGTGTAAGTATATTATTTTATGAAGGTAGGCTATACCCCTCTCAAGATTTGAATACTGGTTTTATTTTTTCAACTTAAATGTGAATTATGAGAAAACTGGATAGCCAAGTAATAAAATCATAAGTACTTTTTGTTTTCTCTTTGCCATGTGCAAGGCTTTGGACAATTTATTTCATAGGCTGTGAACATAGACATGGTAATATACTTCCACTGGAAAACTTTCTGCAGGTACCATGTAGACTACATATATTCTATGAAACCTTCCAAACATCTCATGCTGATACGATTTATACTGTTACTCATAAATTGAGAATGCAGCTTAAATCACATCTACTGAAATATTAAGAGTTTGTTTCTAGATTAGTTTCACAATAATGTTAAGTTGTGTGTCTAGTAATACCTCATAGCCCTCTGAAATAGGTAGAAAAGCTTTTTAATTAATATTTTTCTGTTTTGCAATTAATGATATTTTAGTTAGTGTACAACTGAATAGATTTCATTAGGTATTTCCATACATATCATTGTATATTGCTCAATAATTTTCAGATTTTAAAAGCTGAATTGAGGTTTTCATGGAAAATAAGTGACTTTATAGATATACCTTGAATATTGTCATACTTGATTGGAAAATATCTTTGAAGAGACTTAAGGATTTCATGCTGTCATTATATCACTTTATTTTCTTTGTCATTGTCTGTAAGACAGAGGCAAAAGTATTTTTTGTTACTGGTTTCATTTGTTTTATTCCCACATAATTTGTACTTATAGTAAGTGTGAATACACAGTTCTATATTATTGGGAAACTATGCCAGCAACAGGCTGGAAATTAAGGTCATAGTAAAAGCAAGCATGAACTATAATGGGATGTCACATAACAGGTCAGAAATGAACCTAGAGATGACAGAATGTGCCAAAGACATATTGGGTCAGGTAATGCCCAAAGTAAGGAACTACTATGTACTTATGTAGCTAATCTTTAGTTTACTTTTTTGTCTCTGCCTTGAGACCAATGGATCCATGCACTCTGGTAGGTTCTCAAACTGATTTATTGGGGTGCTGAAGGAACATTTATACTTTCTTATTCTATTCATGTCTTCATTTCTATAATTAAAAAGAAATACTAATGCTACTAATATTTAATATAGGAATACCCCATGACCTCTTCAGTCTACATACCAAGTATTATAAATTTTGGGGGCTGGGGTTTAGCACAGTTGGTAGAATGATGCTCTGCACTCTCCGAGGACCTAGATTAGATCCTCAGGAATGCAAAAATGGGAGAAGGATGTGGCAATCCACTCCTGAAGCAAGCCAGAAGCAATCAGCCATTGAAAATCCTATGATGATTGCTATAAGTCAGACCTGACTTGATGGCACCTAACCCCAACAAGAACTATAAATTTAAAAAAAGCACTAGCAAGGAATAAGGAAATTTTTACCATGTGGAAATTTTCATAATTATGTCACTACTCCACTGATTTTTATTATACTGTTACAATAGTTTATATTTGTTATCTTAAATTCATTTTTGGGTTATATTGCCCCGTTTTAACTAATGTTGCTTCAACTAAAAGGTTTTAAAGATACCCATGAATAAATGTCAGATTGAAAATACTACTAATAACACAAAGAAATGCAAAACATAAGAAGCTGGCAAAGCCTACAGTCCTACTACCTTTATCACAATCCCTGGCAACATTTAATGAGGTGAAACAGGATGGTTTCACTCTGGGAACAGAGAGTTTGAAAGAAATATACTATGTCAGAAGACATTATTAACTAATAATTTTATAGAAAAATTATGATTAGCAGTTCATATGTAAAAACTAAGCATCAAAACAAGAACTCCAATTCTTCTTTCTTTTCAATCATATTTAAAATCAAGTAGCATTAAATTCCAGGTTTGTCATACAAATTTAAAAAGTTCTAGACAAGTTTCTTTCCTTTTTTACAGTTTAATGTATTTTAATAGGAAACTTACAGGAACAGCATAGAATATACACAACATTAAAAACGTACTTTCATGTAGAACAACTCAGAAAAGTATTGTGAATGGATGGATTC
The DNA here is from genome assembly GCA_007922755.1 of Pedetes capensis. NCBI lineage: Eukaryota > Metazoa > Chordata > Mammalia > Rodentia > Pedetidae > Pedetes > Pedetes capensis. Next base: position 88,984 of record VMDO01007137.1, on the reverse strand, counting down.
AATTGTATGATAAAAATGCTACAAACAATTTATTAACTGTCAATAAGAAATTTACTTACATTTGAAAAATCCAAATGCAGGCATTGTTCAGAAATTTAAGAAGTTTATTTATAAATATAAAGTTGAGCTGCTGAAACTTGTTCACCTACATGAATGCTTCATATTCCTACACATACATTAAAAAACCCAATACACATGAAAATGGAAAAACTGCCAATACCTGATGTCTCTCCCCTATTTTAACACGTCATATACTTAGGTACCTTGTAGCTCCACAAAGGGGAAAATCTAATATTCAAAACTACCAATAACAGGAAGAATAACCCAAAAAAAGTGGTTTAGTTTGATTTGAGAATGAAGTTTACCGATCATGCCATCATAGTGGATTGTTAAACATATTCATTCTTCACATATATAGCAAGCTAGCTGAGTGTCTTGTAATGGCTACACATTTGACATGAATAGCACACAGGTTGGTATCTTCAAAAAGGCCAATCAGGAAACGGGTCTGTTTATGAAGTCCTGATCAGGGTTTCAAACCCAGAAAACCTGGGTTCAGGTTTGGGTGCATGCTCAGTATGTTAAAATTTAGAGGGTTTGGGTATGAAATTTTAACTCTATGTGTAGATATATGAATAAATTGTTTTCATTTTTTAAAAATAGCTAGTGATAAATAAATGCTGAACTTGGACCCAACTTTTCACTTGGTTTGGATTCAGGTTCAATTTCAGAAAAGGTTTAAAAATACTTAAATTAGAACAGGTTCAGGGTTTGGGCCTGAATTAGGTTTGAAGCTCTGCAGACTACACATCCCCCATGTGACTGTCAGCTTGTTGTGCTGGGAGGGTTTTCATGTTCATGGCAATCTACTCCCTGAACAATCCTGAAAAAATCAGCCATTGGAAACCCTATGAGAGTTGCTATGAGTCAGACCCTACTTGATGGCACATAACAACAACAACAATGATGCTGAAAGCTATGCCACAGGTATCTTAGATATCAACACGGCCAGTGATGGTGGACAGGTTTCAGGTGAACTTCCAGACTAAGACAGACCTAGGGAGAAGGAACTGGCAGCCTACTCCCCCAAAAAATTAGCTGTTGAAAACTCTATAATTAGCAGAGAAGGACCATCAAATATAGTGCCAGAAGGTAAGCCTTCTAGCCTGGAAGGTATTCAAAAGATTACTAGGGCAGAGATGTCTTCTCAGAGTAGCCGGTGTTGTTGTTAGATGCCCTTGAGTCCAGTACAACTCATAGTGATCCTATGTACAAAAGAATGAAACATCCCGGGACACTGTTCCATGCCCTGCACTATTGTCAGTGCTTCCCTACTACTCATAGGGTTTTTGATGTATGATTTTTTCAGAATTGTTTTGGAAGTGGGATGTCAGGTCCTTCTCTTATTTCTTATGGTGCTGAGGATGGAATCCAGGACATGGGAGAGCACAGAGCAGCACTCTACCAACAGAGTTGAACTCCAGCCTCCCCTTAGAGTTGGCCTTAATGATGGGAATGCAGTAAGACCCTGGGACCTCCAGTTGCTGATGTGACACGACTCAAAATAAGAAGATATATAGTGTCTGCAACAATGAGCCCCAAAATAAAAAGATTGTGTGCCTGATACAGTATCGGGTAGTGTTTCATTCTGTTGTATATAGGGTCACTATGAGTCAGACTGACTCAAGGGCTCTTAACTATCTACACATAGGATTTAAACCCAAATCAGAACCCTCTAATTCTTAACATTGAACTCACACCCAAAAATGAATCGTTTTTCGTAGTTTTGAAGTTTTCGTAGTAGTTTTCGTAGTTTTTTCTCATACCAGGTGATGGAAGACGAGTTTTGAGTCAGAAGTTTACAGGACATCCTATAATGTCGTATTTCATGAAGTGCCGCATAGTACCAGGCCTGTAACGATGAACTCTTCATGCGTCCAGAAGAGGGCGCGCTCTTGCCAATGAAATTGCAGGTAGTCGGCTTTGTGTCAGCCATGATATAGGGACCTCCTTACTTAACCCTTCATCTGGAGCTCAGCAATGCATTGCTGGTCTTAGAGAGCAAAGACAGCTTGGTAGAAAGCTGCAAACACCCAGAAGTTTCTTTCTTAATGAAAGATAAGAAAATGTATGTGGTATTGGCAAGCCATTTGTTTCCCATCCTATGTAAAAATGGGTGAAATAATTTTAAAATGGCAAGAATTAAAAAATTAATTATTAAGATAACATTAAAAACATGGTTGGAGATTGAAAAGACTGAATTTTGTTATAAAGTTATAGGAAATTTAAGATGTTTATTTTTGTAGTATTTAATTAAATAAGAAATAAAATATTAAGTACTTTTATCTGAGCCATATATGGCCAATCCATTTTTCTAAAGAACTGTACCAGTTTGCCTTGTGACCATTCATGTGTAAAACTCTTACTGGCTTTATAGCTAAATTACAGGGCTGACTGCTTGTCCCAGTAATATAGTTTTATATTATTGATAATTGATAATACTATTATGATATGATATATATACACACACATATATATGATACAAAAGAATGTATGTAACAAGAGAGACTCAGAATAAATGATGCAAAACAGATTTAAAGACTAAGTAGACAAATCCATGATTATTGTGTTAGACTTCAACATTCTTATATCAAAACCTGCTATAAATATTTTTAGCAGCTTTGTTCATAATCACAAAAAACTAGAGATTAACAAAATGTTCCTGAACAAGTGAATAACAGTCAAATTTATGCAACAGAATGTTGTTGTTAGGTGTCATTGAGTTGACTGTGACTCATAGCGACTTAATATACAACAGAAGGAAACACTCCTGGATACTATGCCTTGTCTGACACTGTTGTCGGTGCTTCTATGTTATTCATAGAATTTTCAATGTCTGTTTCAGGACTGGGCTGCCAGGTCTTTCTCTCAAGCCTACAGTACTTGGTATTCCCAGATGGTGTCTCAGCCAAGGACTAACCAGGCCCAACCCTGCTTGACTTCTGTGACAGATGGGATCAGATGTCAGGGTGGTATTGCTGTAGACCACAATAGAATAAGGGTCAATAATAAAAAGAAACAAACTATTGAGTTGTACACCAACATCTTGAATCTCAAAAGCATTTTCTTAAGCCAGGAGCCCAGATCTAACCCTGAGAGTTGCTATGAGTTGGACCTGACTCAATAGCACCTAACAACAACAACAGCAACATAATTCAAATAATTCAAAATAACAACATATTTATATTACATTTTAAAACAAGCAAAACTAGAAGAGCAGAGAATGTATCAATAATTAATAGGGCTTGGGGGTTGGAGGAAGAGATAACCACTATGGGGCATCAGGAGGAATATTTGGGGGGTGATAGTCATATTCTATCTTGATTGTGTTTACAATACACTAGTATATGCATTTCTAAAGACTTACAGTGTGATATCCCACAGAATAAGAAATTTCCTGCTATGTACACTTAAAAATAAAATTAAAATGTTTAAATAAAATTAATTATAGAATTGAATGTGGGGTAAAAATACTAACTATTCTATATTAAAGGGATTTTCCAATTAGTTACCTATAATGAATATTGAGGGCTGGGGATTTAGCTCAGTTGGTAGAGCGCTGCACTGCAGTCTCTGAGGTCCTGAGTTCAATTCCCAGCACCGCAAAAATGGGAAAAGGGCCTGGCAATCCACTCCCATGGCAATCCTAAAACAGTCAGCCATTGAAAACCCTATGAGTGTCGCTATGAGTCGGATACCGACTTGAGGGCACCTAACAACAAAGACAACAAATGAATATCGAATGCATTTGCAATATTTCCCTTATTTGTTTATGTATCTTAGTGATACTGGTGAGTTGAACCTAGGGTCTCATGCATGCTTTGCAAGTGCTGTACCACTGAGCTACACCCCTAGCCCATTATTTTACATTTTTACTTTGAGACAGGATGTCCCTAAGTTACACATGCTCCCTCTGGCCTCAAACCTGTGATCCTCCTGCCTCTGCCTCCCAAGTCACTGGAATTATAGGCATGAGCTACCATGGCAGCCACTACTTTCCCTATTTTAAACAGTGCTATTTTGAGAATATTTTTACCTCTCTTGTATTTTCCTCCTAATTTCATTAAAATGCCTTAAATAGCTATATTTAACATACAACCTTCACAGAATACACTACATGTTTTCTAGCAAAAAGTGGATATTCTAAAAATTTACTATCATGTTGCTTCTCCAAAGATAGCCTAAAGATGACATAGAACTCATAATGAAATGATAGCTTACCTTTATCAAAATATACATCTGAAATAAGTACATTCATGAGATCAATGCAAGATACTGTCTTTTGGTTATGTACTATATATTAAGAAATTTAATACTAATGGTAATTTCTCCTGTGTCTCTGTTTTTTCCTAACCTTAAATTCGATACAGTTATAGAGAATTACATTTGTTGTTATTTGGAAGACATCTTTTCATTTTTAATATAGTTCCTTATTTGATGTCTATATTATCAAACAATATATAGTCTCATATGAATAATAACATGCGAATGATGTCATTCTTTAACCTGGCCTTATTATTAACTTATTATTTTTCAGATTAATCATGATGATACATATGGGCCTGGTTCATTGATTTTTATCTACCATATAATATTCAATTAACAATGCCCTACATTTTATTTATCCAGCTATTTATCTATGGGTAGATTTGTATGTGAGTCCAAATTTCATCATTTTAAATGATGGTACTGTACTCTGAGCAAATATTTTAAGTTTCTCTTGGGCATATTTATAAGAGTTTCTCAAAGCTATACACGTAGAATTTTAATTTCTGAATTACATCATATGTATATTTTAAAAGTACTCAAAATTCCTGATTTACTCTCCAATGTGGGTAAATATATTTAAGTTGCCATAAAATGTTTATGAGATTTGGAGCCTTTCAAATGCTCATTAACACTGAGTATTTTTATTTGATTTGATTTTTGCCAATCTAATCAGTATAAAACTGTATAAGCATAAACATAAATTGGAACTACAGTTGGATATCTAGTGGGTACTCAACAGTTTTTACTATACCATTTACTAATTTTCTTTATGTGTTTTTGTGCATTTTTGTTAAATTTTTTCCTAAATAATGTGTAACTTTTTATTATGCTTGAATAGAACCTTACTATTAAATTTAATTGGCCATTTTTCTATGCAAATATTATTTACTGATCCATTTTCTTAGCTATTATTGAAGTTTAACTTATATGTGATTTGCAAAATTTACTATGTACCTTGATGATTTTTTTTACTACATATGCAAATATACAGCCTTCATTAACATGAAGCTGTAGCTCATGACCATCTTCTCCTTTGGCCCAATGCTTATTCTCAGTATGTACTCTTCTTAGAAAGAAACAACATATATATTATTTTACCTCCTTTTGAACCTCATAGAAATGGATTTATTTGTTGTGTATTCTTTATTCTGACCTCCTTACAGTCTGCAGTATATTAATGAGACATGTTCATATTATTGTGTATAAAGCTCATTGGTTTTCACTGTTTTATAATATTTCATTTTAAGAATTATGACATTACCTATTTTGTTGGCAAATATTGGTCTTAGTTCCAATTGAGGGCTATTATGAAGAAAAATACTAAGTACTTTTTTTTGGTCTTTTTTTTGTGTGTGTGTTAGTGGGGGTTTGAATCCAGGGCCTTGTGGTAGAATGCTTTGCAAGTGCTGTACCACTGAGCTTTATTCCCAACCCTTTTTTTTTTTTTACTTTTTATTTTGTGACAGGATCTCACTAAATTGCACAGATGGCCTCAGGTCTCGAACTTGTGATCCTCCTGCTTCCACCTCCCAAGTCACTGGGATTACAGTGTGAGCTACTACAGCCCGCTTTTTTCCTCTTTCTTTCTTTCTTTCTTTCTTTCTTTCTTTCTTTCTTTCTTATTGTCTTTACAATCATGTAAGTATACATTTCTTTTGGGCAGATTTCTAGGAGTAAATTTCTATGACAAATGTTATGCATATTTTTAACCTTTAGTGAATTCTGCTGAGCCGTTTCTCTAAAGAATTATACCAGTTTGCCTTTTGACCATTCATGTGTAAAACTCTTACTGGCTTTATAGCTAAATTACAGGGCTGTCTGCTTGTCCCAGTGGTATAGTTTTATGTTATTGATAGTTGATAATACTATTATGGTGTATATATTTATTTTACTTTCCAATTTTTGCTGAGGTGTTTTAATACTTTTAAAAATCACAAAGTAGTATTACATTCTATCAAATTCCTTTTCTGCTTCTTTTTTCTACTTTATTCTAATAATATGGTAAATTAGATTGATTTTTGAATCTCAAATCATACTTGCACTTGTAAAATTATATAATCCTTGAGAAAAGTAGAACATCAAATCCTATATCCCTTAAATGCTCCACTGTTTGCAAAGTTCCTGCCAAGCAAATCAGTACAATGAAGTTGAGCCAAGTCTAGAAGGCCTCAATAAACCCTATCTAAAAGAATATAGCTCCCGCCATGGACAGTGACACACTAGAATTATCTGTAAAGACAAACTGTTTTCCTGCATGTGCACTAAGTCAACTGTTCCCTGGGATGCTGCTCATAAAAAGGACAGAGCAAGCTAATGATGTCTTTGCTTATGTAGTTTAACTTCTAAAACCCTCTCCATGTGGAGGCAGAGTGGTGCTCTGTGGAAACGTTAAGTGCTCCTAGTCAGCCGGGTGCCTCTGATGCTTGGGCTTGCAGAGCAGCACCTTCGGACCCACTGCGCTCCTTGTGGACCTTCCATGTCAGTTTCAATAAACTTTGCATCTCACACTCCATCTGTGGATGATTTGTTCAGACACTCAACAACCTATCCCACTGCCCTACTGTAGTTGGGCTGTGGGCCCTCCAGAAAGAAACTGCACTTCATCATCGTGTGTGGTCTTTTTGTGGTTTACGTGTTTTGTGCCTCTATTCATGAGCCATTTCTTGCTAGTTTTGCTTTCTTTTAACGTTCTCATTAGCTGTATAAGTCAATGTTGTACTAGCCTCATAAATGTGCTGGGAAATATGACCTCCTCCCTCTGTGTGTGTGTGTGTGTGTGTGTGTGTGTGTGTGTGTGTGTGTGTGTGTGTGTGTGTGTTAGGCACATAAGCATTTTGGATTGATATGTCTTCCTATTATATTGGTTGCTTACTCATTTGTAAAATATCCCTGTTATCTCCAATAATATATCTTGCTTTAAAGACTACCAGCTTTTTCTGATAAACATTTATGCCATATTTCATTTCATATCCTATTACTTTCTCTCTTTCTATACCCTTGTATTGAAAATATGACTCTTATTGGCAGCATAGAATTATTTTTCTTTTTTCAGTTACCAAATGCATTAACTTTTGTCTTTAATATTGAATATTTGTTATATTTCCATCTAATGAAATTGCAGATTTGAGTTAAACTCAACAGCATGCTCTTTATTTTCTCATAGATGAATTTGCTCTTATTCACTTTTCTTTCTGGATTCTTGACTTAAATTTGATTAATCAGTTATGGTTATTGTACTTGTTCCTCCTTTATGAGCTTGTTTCTAGGCACTACCAGACTTCTCTATATTTCATCTTTACCACTTGTCATGGATTTAGTACTTATATATTTCTCTCTATATATAACTACTTTGCTATGTATCCTAATATTTCATATATTTAAAAACTCAAAAATCATTATATCAGCCTTCATATTTGCCTCTTTGTGTGTGTGTGTGTGTGTGTGTGTGTGTGTCTTTCTTAAATGACTATGGTTCTATTTGCAATAATTTTTCTTCTGTCAGAATACCCTCAAATTTTATTTTCTTTTTTTCAGCACATGCTTGTCACCTCTAAAATCTTCAGTTTTTCTTTCCCTTAGAAATTTATCTGTTCATCTTCATTTTGAAAGACAGTTTGGCTGGCAATAGGTTGTATATTCATAATTATTTCCTTCAACCCTTACAAAAAAGTAATTCCATGGGCTTTTACCTTCTAAAGTTTCTGAATTTTCAGTCTTAATAATTTCTCAGTCAGTACTCCTATAATACTGCTTCTACCCTGTTCTTTCTCAGTATCCAACCTGAAATACAAATGTTTAGATGG